>APFE030135452.1:154297-183963 GCA_000404065.3 Pinus taeda
ATTAAATACGAATGTTTGTTTGTTACTTAGGATTAATTAACTAAAATAAAATAATAATAATAATAATAACAATAGATTGAATTATAATTAATTAGTTGATTAATTAAAATAATTTATGAATTAATTAAAAGATATTTTTAGATTCTTAGGTTGAATAGAATGAAAACAAAAATAAAAATAAGAAAATTAATAGAAAGGACAATAAAACTAACCTATAATCAAGAGAATTAAAAGGATTAATAACTCTACATATTAAAAATCATTAAGTAAAATAAAATTAATTAATTAAACTAAAATTATTATAATATTCATATATATGAGGGTCGGCTTCTTCATATGTATATATGAGAGTCAGCTTCTTTATAAAAATTTATCAAGATTTAGGTTTATTTATACTCTGGTCGCATGATTCTTCTCTCAAAGAACTATCAATCATATTCTAAAAATTAGTCCTGATGATGGACCCCCTTTGGGGTTTCAAACGTCGACACAATGAACATGATACTATGGATAATCTGGATTATGCTACTCCAACAAACAACCACAGAAGCTTAAAATCTAACAACTCTAATTTAGTTAAAGACATGATGTATTGGCTTGCGATTTCACCTATACTCACCAAAATAAGAAATGTTAAAGAAACGGAGCACAAGAGTATGGAGAGTATCTGTGAAGCAATAAGCATATGAGTCAGCATTTGTTGCACCAGTTTCAAAGGAAAAAGGGAAATGGAGTATTTTTAACAGATTGTTAGCATGATGGCAAAGAGTTTTAGTTTTTTCCAAAGTCACTATTTTGAATTATTGTGTCTAATTTTTATGAAAAACATTAAGTTTCTATTTTTGTGGGTTTCCGTCTATTCTAAATGGATAAATCATACATTCAATATGGTCATGAGATATTTTTTATGATATAATTCTATTTAAGATCTTGAAAGGAAATTTAGAATGGGTTGGTTGGTTCTTGTGTGAAGCAAGAAGACTTGTATTGTGTATTTTTTTAAGTATTTTAAGTGAATAGAAGAAGGTCGAGGGTGTTTTCCTAGGGATTCTCATGTCAAATGTTTGTTGCTATTGTATTCTCTTTGTTATTAGTGTTTCTTATGTTTACATGGTATGAAAAGAATTCTTCATGCTCAGCTAAGGGAATTTGCAGAATTCACTTTGTGCTCTGCTTTGTATCAACTGAACATTTATGTGTATCCTTTTCTTCTAATGAAAATTTGAATTCATCTGTAGTTTGATACTCTTATTGTCACTTTTTTCTATTTCACTCATCCACTCACTACATCGAAATTTGTTAATTACCAACAGAGTTGCCTATCTTTCCCTTGCTCAAAATATCATCATCATCCCTTATTCACTTAAATCATTGAATAGAATGAGCCTTTTCAAAGTGGGTCTCCCTTCGTTCATCTACCTTCAATTAACAATTTAAACATGCCTTTTTTTTATCCTCATAACAAGTATAAAATCCATTTCCTAACAATCTTTTTGATTGATAGTTGATCGAGTGAGAGAGCCCTTTCCAAGGTTAGTGGGGTTGGACCTTAACCTACAAGTGGTTTGTGGTTACCTCTAGGATCCCTTTCCTCAGCCTAAATGGATTTATGGAGTGCTAACATAGTGGCATCGTTGTCAGGGAATGAAGGTTTCATTTTCTTCAGGAAATATCATCAATGTTTCAGATCTGCTTGTTGATGGTGAACAACAAATAGACATAGAAAGGTTGAATCTTTCACCTGCCAATTCCTATTTCAAAGGATCCAAAACAAAGGTCATTAATTTTGGTTGATTTTTTTTAATATGGGTTTAAGAACAAATGTGAGGTATGTAACTATGGATAGACCTTGTATTCCTTGTTTTCCAAATCCTAGGCCTCTTGTTAATTGGTTAACCTATATTTCATCATTTAAAGATCAAGAAAGAGATGATGCTTCTTTACATCTTTTCAAGTTTCATTTGCATGTATCTAAGAGTGGGGTTAAGTTCCCTAAGGACTATTTAATGAAAATTTTCATGGCAACCTTAGAAGACAAAGATAGATCCTGGTATGAAGGTTTTCCACCTTCCAGTTTGTGTTCTCTTACAAAATTTCACAGTCTTTTATGGGCATTTTAAGGATTTTTATCCTCCCTTTCCTTTGGCTGAAAAATATTGTACATGTTTTGAAGATTTATTCCAATAACGGGAAAATATTTATGGTGATGAAGAGTGTATGGATGATGAAATTAAAGAATCTCTTTATGAATTTTATCCCAATGTCAAGAATAGAAAACGGAAGAGTTCTTTTGCCCAGATATTCATGAAGATTCACAACAGGGAACGATTTTTGTAGTTGAAAATGAAACTGGTCAGATAGAGAATGATGAAGAAATGCAGCAAATTTATCCTCTTGAACGTGATCAATGTACTCAGTAGAATGTTAATGATCAAGAAGAGGATAGTATTGAAAAAGAAGGGGTTGTTTTAGAGCCTCTTGTACATGAAGACTTGCCTCCAGGTTCAGAAAATGAAGAGTCTATTGAAGAAGAGCAGGTTGTCTCAGATTCGATAGATGTGCACATTACTATTGTGGATTAGGTGGTTGCCTCAATTGAAGAGGGAAAGATTAATGAATTGAGCATTTCTATTTCTCCATATCAGACTCCTCTTGTTGATCATCAAGTGAAGGATTCATGGAATCTTGCACTTTTTACCAATGTTGGTTTCCAAGATCAACTGAATTTTGAGTTTCCATTCCCTTTCCTATTTTGTTTGCTCAAGGAAAGTATGATCAAAACTCAGTTAAGTATCCATTTGCTTGACTCGCTACATTGGAGAGAAGAGATCACCTAGTGTTTATATTTTTTGCAGGTGTTGACAGTTATTATCATGGTTTGAATCCCGAGGAGAAGGTCCTAAGAGTTTGGTGATGTCGTGTCGAATTTCTTATTTTCTTTAAAAAAATTAACTATGGAAGTTAGTAAGCTAGTTTGCAATCAGTTGGTTAATTTTTTAACTTTTTATGTTGACTCCATTGCCAAATGGTTAGGCTACTAGTCTACTTTTTTTTCTTGGCACCTCACACAGAGGATGACATCCCCATTGGAGCCAATGTTAGCGTCATATCATTTAGGGTTGAAGTGTCTCCTTCCTATTATTCTTTTTGAGAATTTTATGGCCAATTTATCCTAGGAATCACTAGGTATCATAGCCTAAAGGTTTACTTGTCAAAGGAGCCATTTAGTTCTTGAATTCCTATGGTCAAGATAATTCTAAAGGTTTGGGAGGATTTTTGCATATAAAGACTCGTTCATATCCTATTGTAGGTGTTTTCATGATAAAGAGATCATAAGAAAATTTCCAAAAATATATCCAGTTCTTCAAACTAACTTCTGGATCAAAAGTTATAGCTAAATGCAAATCCTTCCTCAAATCCAAAAAACAAAGGAAAAATGACTAAGTGTTGATCCCGCATCCCGTATATTGCAGATTGGAAGAGGTAAGGAGCAGAGGTCGAAGAGAATCAATGATCAGCGATCGTTGATATTTCATATTGGTGATTGGAGGTCTGATAAACAACACAAATAGAACAATAGATCAGTGAAGTGGCATATCGGTGAGGCCCAATCAGTGTATTAGCGGGTCCTAATCAGTGAATCGATGGGGTCCTATGCACAGTGCAATCGGCAGTCGACAACCAGGCCATATCACATATCGGCGATTAGTGTTTCAAAGGGTCAATGCTAATGAAATTGTGATGTGTGATATACAAATAGTTCTTTTAGTGTTAAATTGCTGAGAAATGTGTTGTTATTTTTAAATTGTCGGGAGGATGCCTCAAATATTTTACAATGGATTTCATTGACAAACTAGAGCAGGTGTAGGTCCTTTCTCTCTCTTCCAATGGGACATGTGGCAATCAATGATTGGTTTCGATAAATCCATGTGCCAGTTGGCGTCATCATGATATGGTTGTAAGGTGGACACATGGCATGCAGACTCAGCATTTTCAGGGGTCTTGTGTGGGAAAAATAGTGTGACACGTGGCAAAGGATGATGTCAGATCACAATCGGTGATCTAACGATGAGGGATGTCGCTACTTGAAATTAAAAAATATGATTGAAATCTTCTGATTGAGGGACTCCGATGTGGGGGCTGACCCGCATTCACAAATAGCTTAAAGAACCAAAGGCCGAGGCAATTAACTAAGGGCTATTACACATCAGCGTTCACAAAGGTGGGAGGAGAAATGGTATATATATATGTGTGTGTTTGTGTGTGTGTGTTTATGTGTTAAAATCAAATGTTGGAAGGAAAAGGGTTTAACAAAGGTTTTATGTGTTAAAACCTCACGCAGGCCCCCCTTATCCTCTCTCCATGTGGACCAAGCCACGTCATATATCATAGATCACAAGAATTTGGGGGTGGAACCAAATGAAACATTATGAAATCACCCTCCAAGCTTTGATATTCTAAAAGGGCCCAGGCACATATTTGGTGTGGTTACATGGGACCCATTTATAATGCAGTATTACTTCAAAGAATCGACCCCCATTCTTAAAGGGTTTAGCCCTTAAAAAGGATTTGGTCGTGAGTCCCTAGGCCCTGATAAATTGTTTCTGCCTAAGTCCTACGGGCTAGGCGTATTGGAGATTTTACACCCACATGCAATTCAAAGTGGCAATACACAGAAAAATCTGATTTAGTTAAAGCTCTAATGCATTGGTCTGTAGTTTCACCTTTGATCACCAAAATAATAAATGCTAAAGAAACAGAGTGCAAGAGGTTGGAGAGTATCTGTGAAGAAATAAGCTTATGAGTCGACATTTGTTGCACATGTTTTAAAGGCAGAAGGGAAATGGAGGATTTTCAGTAGATTTTTAGCATGATGGCAGATAGCTTCATTTTTTTCCAAAGGTACTATTTTGAATTGTTGTGTCTAATTTTTATTTAAAACATTAAGTTTTTTTTTTTTTGGATTTCCATCTACTCTAAATGGATAACTCATACATTGAATCTATTCATGAGATCTTTTTTATGATGTAAGTCTATTTAAGACCTTTAAATGCAATGTAGAATAGGTTGGTTGGTTCGTGTGTGAAGCAAGAAGACTTGTATTTTGTATTTTTCAAGTATTTTAAGTGTATAGAAGAAGGTCGAGGATGTTTTGCTAGGGATTCTCGTGTCAGGTGTATTCTCTTTATTATTAGTTTTTCTTATGTTTCCATGGTGTGAAAACAATTCTTCATGCTCAACTAAGGGAATTTTTAGAATTCACTTTGTGCTCTACTTTGTATCAACTGAACATTTATGTGTTTCCTTTTCTTCTAATGAAAATTTGAATTCATTTTTAGTTTGATGCTCTTATTTTCACATTTTTCTATTGCACTCATCCACTCACTACAACAAAAATTGTTAATTACCAACAGAGCTGCCTATCTTGCCCCTGCTCAAAATATCATCATCATCCCTTATTCACTTAAATCATACAATATAATGAGCATTTTTGAAGTGGATCTCCCTTATTTCACCTACCTTCAAGAAACAATTTAAACCTGCCTTTTCTTATCCTCATAACTGTTGGAAATAATACTAAGAGGGGGGGGGTGGTTAAATCAGTGTTAGCAAGTCAATAATATTTCTTTTCACAATTAGATTTGTATATGCTACTTCAGTTAATGAAAATTGCGTATATACGCAACTGTTGTTAAGGAAACTAGCGTATATCCTGCAGACTTATAATTTAGTTAATTCATCAGATGTTGATCTTTAATCTGTGTATCATAACCATATAACCGTAACTAGGTACAGTAAAAACAGAGCAGACAGTCACACACAAGAACAGAAGATATAAGGTGGAAACCCAATGTGGGTGAAAACCACGTGCTGCAATTCGTCTCTATCTTCTTTTAATAAGAAACTTCTTTTTACAATATTTCTATACTGGAGCAGTCTTATACCAGTACGCAGGCTTCTACCTGCAGAAGGGTACAACCTTCTCTCATTCTCCAGCTTCTCCTAGAAGGGAGCTACAACCCCCTTAGCTCTTGTACTAGCTAATGTACTAGTACGTAAGTGCTGACCTACAGAAGGCTACGACCTTCTCTTTTCTTCCAGGGACCAAGTTTCATAAATTTTCAGACTGGATCCATCAATAACATTAATCAAACATCAAATATATCTGCATCAATCAATCTCCTTTGCACCAACCAAAACTGAATCAAACAAATCACTTTTCTAAATGTTGTAACTAAATCACAATAATAGTAACCAGAACCCAATGTAGAACCCAGAACACTACAACAGCAAACAGAAGTAGCTAAAACATATTATATGAGACGTACGCTACTTCAATGTGTCGAACCTGCGTTCATACACTATTATTTGAATGCAGACCTGCGTATATGTTGTTTTGAAATGTTGAACCAGTGTGTATACGTGCCATTGCTATATTGAACCTACGTACATATCTGTAAAAGAATATTTAATATTTACAACTATTCGGACATCAGTTATACCTAGATCATCAGATTACAGATTACAACATGCACCAATTATAAAATATTAAAACCACACAAAGATACTTCTCTTCAAGCCTAAAGATCTTGACCCATCAATATAATTTATCCTTCTTCAAGCGCTCAGGTTCCTCCTTGATTTAGATCCATCTATTCACCATAACCTAATGACCAGTATTCTAGATCTTTCTCTTCATTAGATATTCAATAATTGAGTGCCTTTACCTATGATCTCCTTCTCCTTTTATAGTCTTAGGCCTTACTCAATACCATGGTCCAAAACCACTTAGACGCAATACCTAGGACCAAATACCTAGGGTCAATACTTCGGTCAAGATACCTTGGATCAATACCATTGGTCAAAATACCAGGGACCAAATACCACGGACCAAAACCAAGTATTCCAACATGTACGCGCTTTTTCTTGCGTGAAAGTGTGTGTATATGCATATGTGCCTTTTGGTATGCGAGCCTGCGTGTATACGCAGCTTGGTCAAGGGGAACCTGCGTATACTTCTTTTTCTTTCATTCTTTGAGCCTGAACTATGATCTGTCATCTAAGTGAGTTGCCATCAAGGACGACACCTATGTCATAGAGCCAAACATGTGTCATAATGCCAACAATATCCCCCTTTAGACTTGATGGCAAACCCACCCCAAGTCACCCTCCCCCTTTGTCATCAAGAGAAAAGGGTTATGCTCCCCCTGAGTACATGTTGAATTTGTTGATATGTTGAAGTGAGTTGTTCATGCTCCCCCTGACTGTAAGCAAGGTCTGAAAAAAATTTCTACAAGAAGAACATGACTCTATACATCATAAATGACCTTCCTATCACCAAATACTTATACATATGTCCATCTCCCAACCAAGTGGGGATATACCAATATTGACTCATCCACCCAACCAAGTGGGGATACACCAAAATTTTATACATGGTAAAACAAGAACATTACATCATCCGTCCACGGCATAGTGGGGAAACAAAATAGGTCATTACATGACCTTGATAATAAAAGATAGATATGACATAGAGACATAATATCTAAAACAAGACTTGGATAGTCATCAACAACTATCATCAACAACATCTATGAATCACCATCTAGACCAGCAACCATGATCTCCCTCTGCACCCGATCTACCTGAAACAAAAACAGTTGTGAAATGGTACCAAGATCTTCTAAGATAATGCCAACGATTCATTATTAGAAGTATATGATCCCCCTGAAATTGTGTCAAATGATCATTGTCAGACCCATATCAGACTCATTTCATCCTGGGTCTGTCCCACTGTTATTCTTCAAATCAATATATACACAACACTATCCACAGAACCTGACGTATATACGTAGATACGTTTCATGAAAATCACGTACAACCACTTTCTTCTGAAATAGATAAGTATCAATGGCAAGAAGATGCATCAACTACTCCTAAATTCTGTCTGAGGTATTCAAATGTCTCTCTGGGCAGTGGTTTGGTGAATATATCAGCAACCTGTTCCTTGGAGGGAACATACTCCAATTTGACCTTTTGTTCAAGCACTTGTTCCTGGAGAAAATGATATTTGATAGGTATGTGCTTGGTCTTGGAATGCATGACAGGAATTATTTGAAAATACTAATTGCACTTGTATTATCACATAGATGGAGATGGGTGGAGTACATGTGATTTGAATGTCTTGCAATGTTTGAATCACCAAAGAGTTGTGTGCAACAAAGATGTAGCAAGCCACATATTCTGCTTCAGTTGTAGATAATGTAACTGAACTTTGTTTCTTGTTGAACCAAGACACTAATCTAGAACCCATAAGAAATGCACCACCACTAGTTCTTTTTCTGTCATCCACGCTTCCCTACCCAATCTGCATCTGTATATGCATGAAGTGTAAGATCTATATCTCTAGGATACCATAAACCAAAGTTTTGTGTTCCTTGAAGATATTTGAAAATCCTTTTGACTGCTTGAAGGTGTGCTTCCTTTGGATTTGCTTGGAACCTTCCAACTATTCCCACTACATGCATGATGTCTGGCGAGGTACCTGTTAGATAGAGTAGACTACCAATCATGGATCTGTAGGTTGGTTGATGTACTGCTACTGATTCATCATTTGTGCTGAGGCTGCATCCTATTACCATAGGGGTACATACTGGTTTAGAATCTTCCATGCCATATTTCTTCAAGATCTGCTTGAGGTACTTGGTGTGTGATAGAAAAATACCATCTTTATTTTGTTGAACATGTAAACCAAGAAAATATGTGAGCTCACCAAGCAGGGACATTTCAAATTCTTTCTGCATTACCAAAGCAAAGTATTGACTCATGGTTTCTTCATTGCTACCAAAAATGATATCATCAACATATACAACAAGTATTAGCAATTTATCATTGTCAACTTTTATATATAGATTGCTATCAGCTGATCCTTTTGAAAAACCTTATTGATGAAGGTATTTGTCAAGATGATAATACCAGGCCCTTGGAGCTTGTTTTATGGTAAGAGCTAATCAGCCTGCCATAGGGCATTAAATGCCCGTATGGAGGCTGGCTCTATTATGTATGTCAAAATGGTCATGCACGCATACATGTATAACACATCGTTCTTCCGGTTAGTTTCTGGCGTCGCGGGACCCATCACGCACCGGGACCCCATTCCCTCGCGCCAATTAACCAATTTTTTATTTTCAAAAATAGTTCCTGCTCCCGTGCTCCGTTCTGACCCTCTGCAACCCAGCTCCCGCTCCTGTGCTCTGTTCCGACCCTCTGCAACTCGACGAACCTCGCAGCAATCCCGGGCGCATCACGCGTGCATTCACACCTGCCTTTGATACCCATCTGAGGCAAATTTCAGCATCTTTGTCAATCTGCTAGAAGCGCATGCGTGGAAGAAATAGGTACTTTCAAGTTCCAATCTTTTTCTCATCATGCAATGGCGGCCACTGCTACGACCTGAAAAAGGGGCCCCTGTAAAAGAACGTCCAATTGTAGGGTTTCAAAAGCCGCTGCTTCTCTGCGTGAGCCCTGTGGAAGAACGTCCAATCCCAAGGGCTAAAAGTTGCTGCTTCTCTGCGTGCCTGGTCAGAATGATCTGTTGCATCGCCTACTTCTCTAACCAATGCAATTGCCCAGGACACAAAAAAACACAATAAGTAAAAAGATGAAACTGTTGTTTTGTTGCCACTGACATATCCTCTACTCAGGGTATTCAGAGTGTACCAGCCTAACAATTCTTATGGAGGAATGTATAGTTGATTGGCTTTCTTAAAGTAAAGTCTTTCTAGAATGTAATGCAGAATTTTCAAAATCCTAACTGAAAGTATTTTAATTTACTGACCCTATTGGTATTACTCTGATGCTGACAATAAAGCATTCAGAAACCATAACTAAAAAATCAATTTCTCATAAAGCCTGGTTGAAACATATAATGCCATTTCCATCTTAAATGAAAGAAATGAGTTCTAGGTCTCAGAGTTCAAAAAGTGGTTTTGTGAAACTTTCCTCCAATCCAATGACATGGGCTTTTGCAGTGCTAGACAAGTATTTTAGCTTTAAGTTGTGACCAGCATAGTTCAACTTCAAACTCTAAATTGCAATGATTAGTCTCCTTCAGTGTTCACTGTTCACTTCAAATTGGATATTTTCCTTTTGGTGGCTTCAAAGTCTTTACTTTAGTTTTTAGGTTGCTGAAGAAGACAAAAATTAGGTGAATTCTTGAAATTTGGATTCAGTTCGGTCAAAATTTGTTGACAGTACCATCCAAACTGAACTGAGCTGAATTATTTGGCCAAACCAAATATTTTCTGATTTTTAATTTTTTTTGGGGACCATACACAACTTCCTTTGGAAGCTTGGATCTGGCCATTGCCAGATGACATAGCTTCTCTTGCTACTGTACGTTTGAGAAGCTGTCTCTATTGCAGATCTCCTCTATATTCCCTAATCACCTCTTTGATTCAATTATTAACCACTCTCATTTTGATTTTTTACGTAAGTTTATAAATATTTCTATGGAATTATTTTTTGTTTGCTGGAATTTAGTAAAGCTTATGTGAGGATTATGTACTTCATAATGAAGCTGATAGCTGGTGATCCTAGGAGTAGGTTCCGTGAATGAATCCTTTCACCCCTTCTAAAATTTCCAATAGCATGGTACAACTACCATGGTGTGCATTTACTACCACAGGGACCATGTGCCTCTAGTGGCAATGACAATGATCTTCTGATCTTGGACTAATCCTTCATAGCTTTTTGATGGTCACTCTTCTTGCTTCTTATTATCAGGCCCTGTCTTTTCCTTTGTTCTAACATGTGTGTTATTAAACGATTTTTTACTATTATTGGATGTTTAGCTATTTCTATCTTCCATTGTTTTTCATTGCATGCTGGAGGTTCACATTTCCCTATTCAGGATTTCTTGGTGCTCAGGGGTGCTAGTATTGTGTTAACAGTATTAGCATTATAATTTCGGCAAAGTGAAATTTTAAACACATACAATTGTATTTTACAAGTTACCAAAGTCTAGGATCTAGGAGTCAGAGTTGCTCTAAATATTGATGTATGGAGAAAGCAATTCATTGTTCTAGGCTCTTCTAACTTTAACGGACATTTGGGCTAAGTTGGGCTATGACTATTGTGGTTTATATGGAATGTAATTGTACTCATTTTATACACAGAAGAACATGGCACAACTTACAAGATGGTTTTAATTTTGATTTTTTTCTAGGAAAAAAATTCTAATTCTAATTTTCTGATGTTCAGCTCATTGAAGAAAACTTAAATGAATATTCTTACCCCAAAACATAATGATGTAACATGTTATTGTTTTGCACCCCTGTTTTTTGTATATTTTGTTGATGCCAAGTTTCAGAATCTTCAGAATCCAGTACAGATTACTTACTGTGAGAGTGAAAAATTCGTCCCAATTGTTGATATTTCCACTTAAATTGATAATAAGGCTATGCAAGAATTTGTTAATGATGGTACCGTTTTCCACCATTTGCACCCTGTTTTTGCATATGTTGATGATGCCAAATTTCACAATCTACAAAATTCAATACAGGTTGTTAATTGTGAGAGCGAACAATCCCTCCCAATTATTAATATGTTTACTTTAATTGATAATTAAGGTTATGCGAGCTGTCTTGTAGTTAGATGATTAGTGTTGCATTCTTATATTGATGAAGTATAGGCCTTTCGGAGAAGAAAAAACAACATTTCCCCTTCATCTGATCCTTTTATGAAGGCATTTTCCCATTTGTATCCTCAAAATTAATTTCATATATCGTTGCCTCATGTTAATTGGAAATAACACCTGCCCAAGATTTTTTACTTATGCCTTTGATTGGTGATAGGCCTTGGGATGTCATTAGTCTTAGTTTTTAATTTATGAATAATCCTTGTTGGCAATATTCCTTCAACATTTTTTTTTCCAGTGGAAAAGATCATTATCTTTCCATTCATTCCAATAAAAGAATTGCATTCCAAAATTCAGAGGCCTTTGGGCACTTCTACACAAAGACGGGTTTTCCCCTTCTGTTGAGTATATAGCCACTAGCATAAACTACAACAACAGTGCATAAAAGGGAAATAACAAATCTCTGCAACCTCATGATAAAAGCAGCAGAAAATTGGAAGGCACCTAGATAGCAGTGCTTCTATGAGGCAAAATCTCTTTTGCCCCATCTGCTGGACTTGATCATTACAAAACTTGTATCTCTGTGAAACCTGCTTGGATAGATAATCTGCTTCACTATTGAATTCCCTGCATATGCATTTAAAATTTATCTCAACAAAATACTTTTAATTCCTCACCGTGAAGGAGGATACCATGTAGTTGGATGTTTCTTTTTACTATTGTGCCAGTCAGCCAATCAATCACCAGTTGATAGTCACCATAAGTATTTAACTTTTCCACTCTACAATCTCTTGCTGGCTTCATCAGAATTTTGACTTCTTTCACTTCAGCTATGTTATTTGTTCTCCCTCCTAATCCATATTCAGATGTTAATTTAAGGGAAGGAGAGATGTCTAACTGTCCCCCATCTCCACAAGAATTGGGATCAACATTACCTGCCTCATTGAAGAAACCATAAAGAATCGTTGTGTCTATGGCTGGGGGCCAGTTCTCTATTTTTTCTTTCTTTTGTTTTGTTTGTATGTTCAGAACTCACATAGAGTCTAGACACTTCCTAACCCGAGAAAAGTTGCTTCTGAGCTTATGTGCTTGTACTAAAAAAGGGATTCATTTCTTGTAAGCCAGATGGCCCAAATGATGAAAAGGGGAAGGGCGTGAAATCTGATATTCATAACCTTTCCCTCAACTTCATATACAAAATTGCAATAATTAGACAAGAAAAGAATAATATAACAATCAACCGTGGAGGACAAAACAGAAATTCTCCAAAGCCAAGCAAATCAGCTCGGCCTTAAATCTAAAGACTAATACACACCTCAAATATGGTCAAAAGATTGCAAACTTATGACAAGACAGTCACTTCACTAAGAATCCACATTACCAAAGAGAATTCAAAGGCAAATAGTGTATATAAAAAACTGCAATCCATTACAAATCCGAACATTGTGATGCCTCCGTTGTTGTGCTGTAAATATGTTACTGCACATGATACAAATAGGTACATCTTCATCAAGTCAGAGAACTGCAATGGGCAATGGTTCTTCCTGATTTACAGTTTACATTACGAAAGACCATAATGAAGCTACAACAGTTTTCACTCCTTCATTAAAAGGCCAGATATAAACATTCATTTTTTTGTCTATCACAAGAAAAACAGCTAGCTGGAGCAAAGCCTCTAGAGAAACTAAGCTTTGATCGTCTGTTTGCTGAAAAATTATAAAGTTTTTAATTGTTCCTTGAAAAAAAGAATTCAATGTTTCTGAGTCCTACTATATCCAGACATTTATAATTTTAGACATTTCTTCATAGATACATCAACATATTGACCATTTTTCACAAGCTACCAGCTGTCATGCGAGTAGAAAAAGAGGTAATTGCATAGAAGGTAACACTAAAATAACCATGAAATAGGCCTAAGATGCGTTTTAGGTGAATTTAGATGGGTGCAAGTACTCAGCACTTCAGATCTGGAACTGTTTATTGTTATATCACCAAATGTCAAGAAATGTCAAAAATTTCCCCAACATCATATTTCAAAGTTTGAGGAAACGCAGAAATGATATATATCTCGAGAGAGAAAAAGAGAAAATGTGATTTCAATAAATGGCAAAATTTACTGTGAAAAGCCCTTTGGTACTTGATTTCTGCAAATTACACAGTTGAAACCTAATTCCAAGAATCTCCATTAAATTAATGGCAAAATTCACTGGGAAAAATACCCAGAAAAAAGCGAACACATTTTACCGTTACTGGGATTGGAACTTCCATGAAAGTGAAAGCTGATTAAAATTCAGGATTCTCGAGTATAACATTTCTTTTAGGAATTTTCCTTTATTTTAATGGATTCAGATTCTCAAGAATCAATAAAAAATTTAAATCGTCGAGGGATTTAATTCCAACGACAAATTTTTAAAAACTACTACAGAAGGCTGTCTATTCTATTTTTAAGTGCAGTAATAATCAAAATTTGACACAGTACTGAAATCTGTCGCTTAAGAAAGCCAATCAACTATACATTCCTCCATAAGAATTGTTAGGCTGGTACACTCTGAATACCCTGAGCAGAGGATATGTCAGTGGCAGCAAAACAGCAGTTTCATCTTTTTACTTATTGTGTTTGTTTGTGTCCTGGGCAATTGCATTGGTTAGAGAAGTAGGCGATGCAACAGATCATTCTGACCAGGCACGCAGAGAAGCAGCAGCTTTTAGCCCTTGGGATTGGACGTTCTTCCACAGGGCTCACGCAGAGAAGCAGCGGCTTTTGAAACCCTACGATTGGACGTTCTTTTATAGGGGCCCCTTTTTCAGGTCGTAGCAGCGGCTGCCATTGCATGATGAGAAAAAGATTGGAACTTGAAAGTACCTATTTCTTCCACGCATGCGCTTCTAGCAGATTGACAAAGATGCTGAAATTTGCCTCAGATGGGTATCAAAGGCAGGTGTGAATGCACGCGTGATGCGCCCGGGATTGCTGCGAGGTCCGTCGAGTTGCAGAGGGTCAGAACAGAGCACGGGAGCGGGAGCTGGGTTGCAGAGGGTTAGAACAAAGCACGGGAGCGGGAGCTATTTTTGAAAATTAATAATTGGTTAATTGGCGTGAGGGAATGGGTCCCGGTGCGTGATGGGTCCCGCGACGCCGGAAACTGACCGGAAGAACGATGCGTTAAACGATGTGTTATACATGCGTTAAACAATGTGTTATACATGACCATTTTGACATACATAATAGAGCCAGCTTCCATACGGGCATTTAATGCCCTATGGCAGGCTGGTTAGCTCTTGCCCTTGTTTTATACCATAGAGAGCCTTTCTGAGTCTGCATACAAGTTTTGGATCATTTCCAAGGATGAATCTGTCTGGTTGCTCAATATATACTTCTTCTTCTAGGTCTCCATTAAGAAAGGCAGATTTCACATCCATTTGATATACTTTGAACTTCTGAAAGTTAGAAAGAGCAAGGAACATTCTTATGGCTTCAAGTCTAGCGGCAGGTGCAAAAGTTTCTTCAAATTTTATACCTTCTTGTTGACCATACCCTTTACAAACAAGTCTGGCCTTCTTTCTAATAACTTCCCCATTTTCATTCAGCTTATTTTTGAATATCCATTTTGGTTCCTATGACATTCTTATCATGAGGTCTAGGAACTAATTCCCAAGTATTATTCTTTTCAATTTGCTTAAGCTCTTCATTCATGGCCTTGACCCAACATTCATCTTTGCATGCTTCATGTATATTTTGTGGTTCGATGGAAGAAATCAATGCTAGATAGCTTGAAGCTTCTGTAATAGTTCTTCTTGTCTGCACACCTGCCTTTTTCTGTCTGAAAATTTGAGTCTCTGGATGATTTTTCTGAACATATCTGGATGGAGTCTTTTCTTCAGTTGTTATCTGCTCTTCTGGTGCTTCGTTGGTTTCTTCTTCTTCAACATTAGTCTGATTTGATGTGGAAGGATAATCCTCATCATCTTCCCACTCTTTAGTTTTTACTTGCTTTGGATTTTCGCCTGCTTCATCAACCACAACATCAATACTTTCAACAATTTTTCCTAGTCTTTTATTATAACACTTGTATCCTTTACTTTGGAAAGAGTAACCAAGGAGAATGCCTTCATCTACTCTAGGTTCAAACTTGCTAAGTTTTTCATCAGCCCTTTTGATGTAACATTTTCTTCCAAAAACTTTGAAGTATTTTATAGTAGGAGCCTTATCATACCAAAGTTCATGAGGAGTTTGAGTGTTGTTTACCCGAACATTTGTTTTGTTGAGAATAATGACAACAACAAATGCAGCTTCACCCCAGAAGGTTGCAGGAGTTCCAGACTCATCTAGCATAGCATGAGCCATTTGTTGAACAATTATGTTCATCCTTTCTACCACTCAATTTTTCTTAGGAGTCCTCGCAGTAGAGAATTCCCTTCTTATTCCATGTTCTTCACAAAAGTCAAAGAATTCATACGAGGTAAATTCTCCTCCTCAATCAGACTTGAGGAATTTGATTTTGTGATCTGATTCATTTTCAACCAAAGCTTTGAATGCTTTGAACTTTTCAAATGCTTCGTCTTTATGCTTTAGAAATCCTATCCAACACATTCTGGAAAAGTCGTCAATGAACAATATAAAGTATTCTTCTCCATGAGGTGAATTTTTCCTTGATGGACCACATAAATCAATATGGACAAGCTCAAGTGGCTTTCTAGCTGATCCTTCCTTCTCAGGGAAATGTTTTCTTGTTTTCTTAACAAATTGACATGATTTGCATATTGTATTTTCTGGAATTCTGATGTCAGGAAGATCACGTACAGCCTGTAATTTGCATGTTTTCCTTATCTGAGGGAAGCTTAGATGCTCCAATCTTCTGTGCCATAGCCAATGTTCATCATTTTTACTTAGATAGCATTATTGTTGTCCTCCCTTGAGTATGTATAAATTATTTGGTGTTCTTATGCCTTTTATCACTACTTCTCATGTATCAAGCTCACAAACAACACATCCATTTGATCGAAATACTACCTCATTTCCTTGATCACACATTTGACTAACACACAATAGATTATGCTTTAAACCATCAACATACATAACATTCCCAGCTTTGACCTTTTCTTTTAAGAGAACAGAGCCTTTACCTTTTATGACTGCAGGGGTGTCATTTCCAAATGAGACCTTCCTTTCCTTTTCTAAGGCACTATATGACTGAAGTTTTTCTTTATCACCTGTCATGTGTTTCGATTATCCACTTTTGATGTACCATTGATTTTCTTGTCCTTATACATATAAGGCTATACTACATCTTTCAATTTGTGGTTCTTTCTTTTTCCATGTTTTGGGAACCAATGAAGCTTGCTCCTTCTGAGATGTTTGCCGAAATTTACTCCTACATTCAGAGTCTTCATGATCGAAGTTGTTTCAGATAGAGCATTCTATTTCATTTTCAAGAACATAAAAGTTATTGCAGGTCCCTTTCATGATCCTAGTCACATTCCTTTGATTTCGTGCTTCTCTAGTCATGATGGTCTTGTAAGCAACACATTGATCAACATTGTGTCCAAAGTTATGACATGAAAAAACTTGGCCATTAATGAAATTACTGCGATTATCGAATCTACTGACCTGATGATTGTAGTTTCCATTGACATTCATTCACGAAGCAAATTGAGAATGATTTACCTGTGGTTGGTTATAGCTTCTGTTCATCCTTGAAGTAGATTGAACCCGATTTACTTGGTGATCTGCGTTAAGCCTCTGCTGATGATTGTCAACCTGTTCATTTCTCCTTGTTGCATCAAGATAGCTTTTGAAGGTTGATGGCTTCTGTGTTTGAGATGGTTCTTCAGTATATCCAAGACCTGTCTTTATCAGAGGAGAACGTTGCACTTTGATAATTTCATTTGAAGTTTCTGATCCTTTAGCAAACTTAAGATTGAGAGCTTTTGTTTTCTCAATTTCTTTTCTTAGATCCACAATTTCACATTCTAACTTTTCATTGTGTTTTTCCCTTTCAACAAGTTGGAATGTAAGAATATCTATAATCATACTCTTTTCTTCTAAACATATTTTAAGTTTAGAAATTTCTTCATAGAGACCATCTTCATCTAAAGCATCCAAGAAATCATCATCTTCAAAAGCCATCAGAAGTCTATAGTCATTACTATTTTCATCTTCATCACTATTTGATAAACCATCACTATCTTCATTTATACATTTATATAGTAGCTCTTCTTATTTACACTTTGTTTTCTATTCCATTTTGTTGATTCCTTACCTTTATCAAGCTTATCTTTGTGAGGACATTTAGCAGCATAATGACCTACTCTTTCACAAGCAAAACATTTGAAAGGTAGTTTACCTCTGAATCTTCCAGAACACCGTCGAAGGTTCTTGACAAAGTTTGATTCTTCCTCTCCTTCTGACGTATGTCCTGACTCATTGAGTTCTCCTTTTCTTTAAGCTTTGAATATGGCTTCTCTCATATCTAATGGACCCCATTTTCTCATTTCGAAAGTAGTTAGGATTCCGTGCAGCTGTGACATAGTAATACTCTGAAGATCCTGCTTTTCTTCTATGGCATAAACTTCTGATTCAAACTTAGAAGACAAGGATCTTAGAACCTTTTCAACTAAAGTAACTTCTTTTATCTATTCACCCAAGTTTTTCATGTGATTAACAATCTCATCTATACATAAGAAATAATTAGATACACTTTCATCATTATGCATTCTGAGAGTTTCATATTGAATTCTGAGAGATTGTAGTTTTGCACATTTTACCTGATCGTCTCGTTCATAGCTTAGAATGATCTTGCCCCATATTTCTTTGGCAGTTTGAGCTACATAACCTTGACGAATTCTGATTATGACGGACTCCCCAATAGAGTATTGACAGCCTTTTCATTTGTTTCATACTACTTTTTACCTGTCATATCTGTAGGAGTTGTTGATGGAAATGTGTATCCTCCTTCCACGATATCCCAAACTTCTGTTCCAAGAGATTGAAGATAGGTTGTGGTTCTTACCTTCCAATAGACAAAGTTGCTCCCATCAAAGATTGGTGGCCTGATGGATGCCTCTCTTTTGTAGTTGCTCATGATGATAGATCTTCCTTCAAGTGATCAAGCTTCTTCTGAAGGACCTGCTCTGATACCAATTGTTGGAAATAATACTAAGAGGGGCGGGGGTGAATCAGTATTAGCAAGTCAATAATATTTCTTTTCACAATCATATTTGTATATGCTACTTCAGTGAATGAAACTTGTGTATATACGCAACTATTGTTAATAAAACTAGCGTATATCCAGCAGACCTATAATTTAGTTAATTCAATAGATGTTGATCTTTAATCTGTGTATCAGAACCATATAACAGTAACTAGCTACAGTAAAAATAGATCAGATAGTCACACACAAGAACACGAGATATAAGGTGGAAACCCAATGTGGGTGAAAACCACCTGTTGCAATTTGTCTCTATCTTCATTTAATAAGAAACTTCTTTTTGCAATATTTATGTACTGGTGTAGTCTTATACCAGTACGCAAGCTTCTACTTGCAGAAGGATACAACCTTCTCTCATTCTCCAGCTTCTCCTAGAAGGGAGCTACAACCCCCTTAGCTCTTGTACTAGCTGATGTACTAATACGTAGGTGCTGACCCAGAGAAGGCTACAACCTTCTCTTTTCTTCCAGGGACCACGTTTCATAAATTTTCCGACTGGATCCATCAATAACATTAATAAAACATCAAATATATATGCATCAATCAATCTCCTTTGCACCAACCAAAACTGAATCAAACAATCACTTTTCTGAATGTTATAACTAGATCACAGTAACAGTAACTAGAACCCAATGCAGAACCCAGAACACTGTAACAACAAATAAAAGTAGCTAAAACTTATTTTTTGATACGTACGCTACTTCAATGTGTTGAACCTGTGTTCATACACTGTTATCTGAAGGCAGACCTGCGTATACGCTGTTTTGAAATGTTGAACCAGCGTGTATACGTGCCTTTGCTATACTGAACCTACGTACATATCTGTAAAAGATGATTTAACCTTTACAACTATTCAGACATCAGTTATACCCAAATCATCATATTATATATTACGACATGCACCAATTATAAAAGATCAAAACCACACAAAGATACTTCTCTTCAAGCCTAAAGATCTTGACCCATCAATAGAACTTATCCTTCTTCAAGCGCTCAGGTTCCTCCTTGATTCAAATACAGCTATTCACCATAACCCAATGACCAGTATTCTAGATCTTGCTCTTCATTAGATATTCAATACTTGAGTATCTTTGCCTAATGATCTCCTTCTCCTTTTATAGTCTTAGGCCTTACTCAATACCATGGTCCAAAACCACTTAGACTCAATACCTAGGACCAAATACCTGGGGTCAATACTTCATACCTTAGATCAATACCATGGGTCAAAATACTAGGAACCAAATACCACAGACCAAAACCAATTTTTCCAACATGTACGTGCTTTTCCATGCGTGAAAGTGCGCGTATATGCATACGCGCCTTTTGGTCTGTGAACCCGCGTGTATATGCAGCTTGGTCAAGGGGAACCTGCATATATTTCTTTTTCTTTCATTCTGTGAGCCTGAACTGTGATCTGTCATCTGAGTGAGTTGCCATCAAGGACAACACCTGTGTCATAATGCCAACAATAACCAGTCTAAAATCCATATCCTATAAATATTTTTGATTGATATTTTATCGAGTGAGAGAGCCCTTTCCAAGGTTAGGGGGACTGGACCTTAACCTACAAGTGGTTTGTGGTTACCTCTGGGATCCCTTTCCTCGGCCTAAATGTATTTACAGAGTGCTAATAGATTCCCTTGGTTGTTTATGCATTGTTTTATCCCATGAGATCTCGCATTCATGCTTGGAATATGGCACGGGGGTGATTTATTGAAAGAAATATTTTGTTCATCCCAAACTATGGTTGGGTGGTACGTGGAAATCCTTGAATTGGTTGGCTTTTGCATATGTTAATAAGAGATATTTTACTCTTGTATTTTATGAGTAAAATTTATTTCTATTTTTTGGCTTTGATGGTTTTTCTTTCATTATTATTATTCTAGTTATATGCTAGTTATAAGCATGGTTTTATGACAGATTCTAGTTATGTGCCTGTTGTGCTATACAAAAACCCCCCATTTAAATTTTTAATTTTAGTCTTAAAATGCTAATAAGAAATGGGTCCCCTTTACAATATAAAAAAGCAATAAAACTTTTTAATAAAATAGATTTGCCATATTAATCATATAAAAGTTGCTTTATGAGTATTTAGGACTACTCATCGCAAATCGCAATTCTTTAGAACCCATGAACATCCATTTGGAAAAGTGCGATGCGATCACAGTC
Organism: Pinus taeda; assembly: GCA_000404065.3. NCBI lineage: Eukaryota > Viridiplantae > Streptophyta > Pinopsida > Pinales > Pinaceae > Pinus > Pinus taeda. The sequence continues at coordinate 175,313 of APFE030135452.1, forward strand.
ATAACAAAACCCTCATCATGAAGTTTTATCAAAGTAAAACATTTATAAATACAACGTGATGTAACTATCGCGTCTCGCACATCATGAATCCCAAGGAATGACTTATAGTGTTTCATTGAAACCTTGCGATGCGATAAGACTATCGCAATCACATATCGTTGATTCATAGGGAAGCATCCAAAACACTCCTTTTAAAAACAGTAATGTGATATAGATATCGCATATCATACTCTCAATAAAAGAGAGTAATACATACTATGAATACATGCGGTATAAGGATAAAGCAATTATAAAGAAAAAATGTGATTTTTCAAGTTTTAAACCCTTTGTCTCCCCATGCCAGCTCAGCACTCATCGCAATCGCAACAATGCAAAGAAACCTTTTTGAGCCTGGTACTGGTAACTCCCAATTTTCGATACACGATGGTTCTATAAATATTAAAATAATACAATCGCCAATCGCCAATCGCAAATCGCAAGAGTCACGACACCTGTTCTAAAAAGGACCGTTACGAAACCTGCGATACGACATGTATTACTTGAGCATTAAAGTTTCACGTTATGATATTATGGTAAAAGCACTAAGGGGAAGTTATGTTTAAGTCCTTTAAGGATTTCATTCGTGGTAGCTATGTACAATATAAGATCTTTTGTATCTAATGCGCATAACGGCTTGTAATCTGTAATTTGTGTATTATCTCCTCTCAATTTTTTTGCCTATTACGCTCTTCTTTCTCAGTTTGCAGTGTTGATCTGGAATCATACAGTTGGTCAAGATGTCTAAGAAATCTCGAAAGGCAAAGGCCCCCATTATAGTGGAAGAAGGATCAGCAAAATCGGTGTTAATTGTAGATGCTACCTGTCAAGGCCTTGGTAAAACCTCATGGGAAGGAATATATTCTTTACTTGAAGCAGAAAATCCAACAGAGGTAGAAGAAGAAGCAATAACTGGTGGAACTGATCAAACAGAAAGCATGCACAGTGATTTGGCCAGCGCCTTTCTCTATAGAATAGCAGTCCGAGCAAAAGTTTTACCATATAATGATCTAGTGAGATGGGTAATCGAAAGTATTAATATAACAGACAGAGCTTTCTTCATAGCTGATGGGAGGATGTTCGAGACATTCAAACCTAAATATGTCAAGAGAATGTATCACTTGTTGGATCCCCAGTGACACTACAAAAAATCACAGTGACACTACAAAAAATCATTCCTGGAAGCTTTCGCTAAGGAGAATGACATAGATTCAAACCCTGTCAAATAGTGGAGGCATTTTCCAAACAAGCATAAACATGAATCCTCTGGTATGTACTTTGTGGACTCCTTAGCATCTCCATATTTTTATGCTGCTACTATGGTATGTAGGCCCTTTGGAAGCCCTGATTCTACTAGATTTTCTATAGAAATGGTTCCATTAATAGAAGCAACAATCAACTCCTTTATTATGGATTGGGCAACCATTCTATCAGATAAAATGGCCAATCAAATGCTAGATTATAGAAGGAACAGATTTGTCTCCACCAGAGTTGTGCCCCCATTATATATGAGCGCTTACATAATGGACACAATCTGTTTTAATTTCGACTTTGCCATCCTAGGCTGGAAATGGACTATTCAGGATCCAATCCCCATTCATATTTATCATAAGTATGAAGTCTGACTACAAGAATCATTTATACAGGATTTGCCATGGATTTATTTTACCTATCCATCAAGCCATCTTTAATAAGCCTACTCCTCGGCTATCTGACGAGGCGAGCATTGACTTAACTTCAATCGACAGTTGGTTCAGGGAGGAGAAGTTCACTTATATTAGGGTTTTTGGCAGTATTACAGACCCTCATGTCCTTCCACTCTACATTCCATATAAGCTATTAGCTAGGGAAATAGCTTACCAGATAGTGGAAAAAGGGATGTCTAGAAACCTTAAAGATTCTAAGAAACAATTATGGCCTCCATTTCCCCTCCATTATGTCACTTACACATTGCATGATTTTAAACATGCTGAGAAAGAAGCAGAGAAAACAAAGGATCTGGGTCTAGCGGTTATTCCTAAAAGACAATATGATCCAAACAAGGTCGCTTTCAATTTCACCAGTCAGGTGAAAGTTAGTAAATTTATACATGAGAAGGATGAATTTGATGACTTATTTGCTTCAGCAGAGTTGTTCTCACAAGTAAGTAATCTGGCAAGATTCAAATTGGGAGCCGAGAAGATGGACAAATTCATGGCATATAGGACACAGAGGTTACTGACAGCACCTCTGGATTTATTAAATACTACCCCTATTTTTTTAGCAAGCAGAGCACAGTGGGGAGCAGACTATTGAAGATATTTCCGGGGAAGGGGAAATAGGTGGAAAGACCAGTGAACCCCTTAGCACAGATGTTCATATTGACACCATCTTGATAAAAGAATGGGAGCAATTTGATCAGTAGATCAAAAGCTAGAGTGACCCCCAAAACATTACCACATCAACATCATCCACAACACAACAGCAAACCATTCCTGATAGTGTGATTGAAATAACACCCAGTAAAGACATAGCTCAGAAAGAGATTGAAATAATCCCTGAAAACCCTTCAGGAGAAATTACATTGAATGTTGAGGAAATACCACCCTTGGATGTATTTTATAGTCCAAAACACAAGGTTGTAGTCAAAAGACAAAGGAAAAAGAGGAAAATAGACTAAACATCATCCACAACTCCTCAATCTAAATTTATGAATGTTTTATGGAAGGATTCAGAGGTCAATCCTTCTGAGGATTTGATTAAGTTATCTCAATTTGCAAGGGCATACACAACCACCACAATTGATAAGGCAATTGAGGTTAACCAATTATTCAAGGAAAAGGATCAAAGGATTAATCAACTTGAGGACAGGTAGCAGTAGAAAAATAGAAGATTAATCATCTTGAGGAAAATTTAGTAGAAGAAAAACAAAAGAATGAGCAGCTTGAGGTACAATTAAACCTGGAGAAACAGAAGATCGACCAGCATGATATCCAAAAACAACAATGGTTGTCTCAAGAGCTCGAACAACTTCAATTGACACATCAATAAGAAATTAAGACTAAAGAGGAGAAAATCACACAACTACAACTCTCTATAGAACAGTTTAGAGATTATCCCAAGGTTGAGGAATTTAAGAAGGAAGCCCTGGAAGCGAATAAAGCCTTATCTCAACAGCTCAATCTACTTTGCCATAAAATATCTCTTATCGACCCATTATGCATCATAACTACATCACTGGTTTATCAAGCAATTAATACCAGATTATAATTTGAGGATGCAGATGATAAGGTCACAAATTACCTCTCCTGGCAAAGCACAGTAGAAGGAAGAGTTGCTAATGTACTGAAAATTCAAGTTTCACATAAAGAAATATTGTTTTCGGAGTGGGAAACATAGCTGATAAAGGCAGAAAGGGATACCTCCAAGGCTAGGTCTATAATGAATAATGTGATTGAAATGATAAATGATAATTTATACGAAGCCAATTTAATTCCGATTGTTCCCCAGGTAATATTCCAAAGGCGAAAGTGTTAGAAAATCAATGGAAGCAAGATATGGCCACCAAATATGAGCAGCTCAACAGAATACAAAGCCTTAACTGGGATGCATACTGGTCCTTTTTTGTCAAGCCACACAGCCAACAGATGACGCTCAAATGCCTTGGCGATGATGTTTATCACATGATCCCCGAGCTTTCAGATGCCATTTACACAGGAAAACTACACTCCAAGATGAGACCCCCTCCGGAAATTCAAAACATGCTTTCAATTTGTTAGTTGCAAATACAAGAGAAGATATAGATACGACAAATCTTTTCAGACGCAATAGCATTACTATTTTTGCAATTCAAATCCCAGATTTTAATGTTGGCAGTTCGAACAACTCTCAACGATTTTTGTAGATAGCTTGTTTTAATTCTATTATATAAACCCTTTCATATTATTGGAGAAAGGGTCCTCAATTTGTACAAAAACTAGACTTGAGAAGTTGCACTTCTGCACTTCTTAATTTATTTTTATAAGTAGTGGATCAAGGTTTTAGATTTTTGTGAAAGAACTTTTTCAAGACCTGCATTTTTGCATCTCCTGGAAGTTTTTGGAATGAAAAGGTGGAATCAGAATGTTACTTACATATCAAGACTCAAATGCATGCGGTATTTCTATCACTATTCTTTTTGTATTGTTCTTTATGTAATTAGCATTTCATTTAATTTGCTATTGTTGATGTATTAACATGATTCAAGAACTTCTATATTGAGTCACTTCTGAATGATTTAGAATTGTTATCTTAGAGATATATGTCAACAAGAAATGCCATTATGTCATGCGATACGTTTTTATAATTACCTTGTTTAATTTCTTAAACAAAGTAATCATTATTTAAATGCATCTTTCTATGGATAAGTAAACCATCTATATGATTATTTGTCCACTAGGAATTATCAAAAATCGCATTGTTATAAGATTACCTGGCTTATATAGATATATGTGTATAATTTCAGAGTTATAGATTAAATCACCTATCATCTTTGTTATAAATTTAAAACACTCATTCATCAAACCATACATTATTGGGAAACTGGTCCCATAACATCCAGTCAGAGCCACCACTCCAAATGGAAAAGGAGTTGTACTAAGGTCTAGACCGGGTGGTTATCCCCTATGTTGGTGCTATGATTTTAGAGGCATCAACATTTTTTGTGCTAGAAGGAGGGCATAACTGTGAATGGTAAGTAAATATAAATCCACAGGCCATTCTAAGAGTAAAAATCCCTCACCATCTCCTCCAACTTCTCCTTTGCATTCTAAATCTCCTATTCCTAAGCAAGAAGTTGAAAAGGATAATACAACACCCACTGCTGAAATCCTAAACACACCAGACAATTCTTCTCCTGAACCCCCTAAAGTACAGTCTTTGATTCATAAACTACAAGGGTTTTCAATATCCCAAGAAGAGTCTAAGTTATCCCAAGGCAGTGTGACTTCGCAATATATCCCATGGCAACCGCTTACTAGGGAAAAGAGTGAAAAAATTGGTATCCGGCTAGTTGAATTCCCTCTACCAAGTCGAAAAAGGGCTAGGAAGACACCATCAGAATCTAACAGTGAGAATTTTTCCCCATCATCATCTATCCCATCCATACCATTGGAAGATCATCCATCTATTTCCCAACTTCAGATCATAGTCCAAATAGGAATAGAAACTTCAACATCCTCTACCCAATCGCTTTCAACTGCTTCTTCACCTTCTTCTACTGTTAGCTCAACGATGGCACATAATCAACCTCAACCAAGGCCATGGACCAACCCAGGAGCTGTCAGAATGCCTGCACCTTTGATCCAATTGCCAACACATCCTAAGAAATGGTTACCAAAATTTAATCCTGACATTGGCCTGTTAGCAAATGAACATATAAACAATTTCATGTTATCAATCAACTTGAATGGAGTAATGGAAGAAGATGTTGTAGTTAGACTATTTCCATACACTCTACAAGGAGCAGTAGGATCGTGGTACTTTTCGTTACCACCAGGGTCTATCAATAGCTGGGATGCTTTCCATGAACAATTTCGAACTAAGTTTGGAGACGATAGGTCTATAGCAACTCTAATTAATGATCTCTCCAATCTGAAATCCGAATCAAAGGAACCCATCAAAGACTTCAACTCACACTTCAATAAGTTGTTGAATAAAATTTTTGCAACATCCAAGCCTAGTGAAGAAGTCTAGAATGAATGGTATATTTCTGCCTTACCTTGAAACATAGTCATTTTCGTTGATAGGGCTGCTAAACCAACATTAGCATAAAATATGAAGGACGCAATCGCTATTGAAAAACGTATCCTTGCTCTGGAAAAGAAAAACACTCTAGAAGAAAGGAAATACAAAAAAGTTACCTTTAGAGATGATTCAAAGAAGAAAGCAGTCAAGGATCCATATGACATGGAAGGTTTACAAAAAGTTCTTAAACCTGTCTAATGAAATGGTTGAAATAAAGAAGCAGGTAGCTGAAACTTCTACGAAAAGACCATTTAGGAACTTTAAAAGAAATAAACCATCTAATCCTAAACCACCTAATGCTATATCTAATGTAGAATCTAATTTGGATGATGATGAAGATGAAGATCATGTTTTATTAGTCGAAGAAATGGAAGAAGATGAAATAGTTGAATGTCATGGAATGTGGGACTTTATCTTACCCAACTCTGATAATGAAAGTGAACAGGAAGCTCTCCTAGTAAATACTAGGAGCAAAAGTATAACAGAGCCTAATCAAGCAAATTCTAAGAAGAAAAACTCAAGTCCTATTACTAAAGACAAAGCTCCCGCAAAGAAAACTCTAGTTGTGTCTCCCCACAATCAACCATCATCTTCCAATCCTCCCCCACCTTCTAAAATGCTAGTAGTTTCACATTCCATGGATTAAAACATTGTGGAAGACACGAAGAAGATTCGAGCAAATATTTCTTTACATGAACTTAGCAAGCTCAAACATCAACAAAATTTGTTGCTTAAAGAATTAAATACAATACATTCTTCTCCTCTTCCAACTAGTGTATTATCCAAGGCTGCTAGAGGATCGGGTAAGCCACCATCTGATAAGGTAGATGCTACTGATGTTGTTTTAATTGGGGATAGGTCAAATTCTCATACTTCTCCTTTTCTCTTGAATTATGAGATCTATAATAAAAATTTTCACAACTGTTTGATAGATTAAGGGGCTTCATCAAATATAATGCCAGCCTCAGTTTGCTCTAAGTTAAATATTGAGCCCCAGAAGTCTGTAGTTGATATTGTTCAATTAGATCGAACTAAAGTACAAGCCTTAGGAGAAATAAATTCAGTTACTATCAGATTATCAGTTGATCCCAGGGTTTTCCAAAGAATTGATACATTAATTGCTAACATCCTCGAGTTTTATGGTTTGATCCTTAGTAGAGACTAGTCCTAAAAACTTCACGGTTATATTTCGACTGATTGGTCTCACATGTGGCTTCCCTATAATGGGAAACCAAATCAAATCAGAATAGATGACTAAAAACATTTGACTCATATAGTAACCAAGTTTGAAGGAGAAAATCAACTTGTAGCCTTCAATAATAACATTCTTGGAAACTATTCCCCTGAATCATTTTTTGGGAATTTTAATGCTCAACAATCCCCTTTTCCTGTTAATAGTGTCATGTCACAAATCAAAAATTTCTCCCATACTAATACCTCAAGGTGTGTTAATGTTGCAGATGAACTTGTAAATAAGCCTATCAATAAGCGTTTATTTTGGTCTTTGTATTTTGATGGATCAAATTCTAATGACGATGCAGGAGAAGGATCTATTTTAGTTATTCCAGAAGGATAAAAAATGATGTTATCATGTAGGCTAGAAGTTGAGTGTACCAATAACGCTACAGAATATGAAGCATTGATTCAAGGGCTCTATAAAGCAATAGGCCTAAATATCTAATATCTGAAAGTATTTAGTGATTCTGAAATTTTCATTAAACAAGTGAGAAATACTATCCTTTGTCTTTCAAGACATCTCAAACATTATCAATCACCTGTTCAAGATCTCATAACTCATTTTCTGACATTTGACATTTCTCCTATTCCTAGATCATAGAATGCAGCAGCCAGTCTTTTGGCTAATTTTGCTTCTAAGCTCCTTCCATATGAGGATTATATTCCAGATAGATTTTCCATTGAATTAATTTTTCGACCATCTATCCTAGATAATGTCACTAATTGGCCTGTATTTAATCATGATGAGGATATCTTAAATTTCTTGACTTCTAAAGAATCTTATGACGATCAGATTATCAATGAAAGAAATCATGATCTTCGATTAAAACAAAGACTCAATGAAAATCCTATTCCTAAATTTTTGGTCAAGCTAGAAGATCTTTATGATATTAAAGATAAATTCAAAAAGGTCACTAATCCAAAACTTCAAAGTTCTACTTTAAGGTTTGAATTAGTAAATCTCGACATTGAGGCCAAACCACAAAATGTCAATCTAGGACTTGGAATTTCATTAGATGAAAGATTTGCTTTCATCAGATTATTAAAGAAATACAAAAATGTTTTCGCTTGGAATTACGAAGATATGAAAACTTATGATATGTCCATCATTCAACACACAATTCCAATGAATTCTAATGAGAAACCTGTACAACAGAAGCTAAGGAAAATTCACCCAAATCTTGAAAGTCAAATTAAAGCAGAGTTGAATAAACTCCTTAAAGCCAAAATAATCTTTCTTGTCAGGCATTCTAAATGGGTCTCAAACTTAGTACCAATAAGAAAAAAGAATGGTGATTTTAGGATTTGCATAGATTTTATAAATCTCAACAAAGCATGTCAGAAGGATAATTTCCCATTACCAACAATGGAGCAGATACTTCAATCAGTAGTTGGCTCAGAGTTAATATCTTTTAGATTCAGACATCGGAGATTCCACAGTAATAAGATTTTTCTGCCAACGTTTCGAATCCCAACTGGGATCCATCATCAGGGCAACTTGAAGCTTGATAGAAGAAGAGCAGCTGATTAGGGATAAATAGGGATGAGGAAAGTAAGGAGGAGGGTCGGCTCTCAATTTTGAGAAGTCGGCTGCCTCTTTATTAATTAATTATTAT
>APFE030135468.1:0-13677 GCA_000404065.3 Pinus taeda
TTTCAACTTATATAGAAGAATATGAAAGACGATCGGGTGGAGTTGTGCTGAGGAGGCTCTGTGCACTAGGGTTTTATCATTTTTGCGATGGAAACCTGCAACAGACAAACGACACTCTGCAAACTCTGACGAAATCATGATCCCGGGCCTTCTCCCAGAGGGTTTAGCTATCCATGGACCCCCCTCAAGGGGAGGGTGTAGCGCATCCCCAGAAAGACGAAGCTATGCGGCAAGGGAATCAAGAAAGAAATAATATGGGTCATCAGAGCGAAAATGATGAGGATCTGGACCAACAACAAGCAAGACAAAACAATGAACATCCCAAGGTCAGCTCGGTAACATGCAAACCTGTAGCCTCTGTGCATCCGAGGGTAGAACTCCTAGGACACAGGATCAATGTACATATTCAGTTCATGAGAGACCATGCCTTAATTGGTAAGTTCATTGGGCTCTGGCCAACTAAGAAGGTGCTTAGGAGCTGGATTGCTGTGAAATGGAACCCAAAGGGACATATAACCCTGCAACTAGGACCAAAAGGCTTTTTCACTACCATTTTCAACTGCTTGGAGGATAGGAACAGAGTGTTGGATGGAGGGCCTTACTTCTTTAATGCCGCCAGTCTATATCTCAGAGGTTGGGTAGAGCATTTCAACCCTGATAAGGAAGATCTCAGCTGGGATTCGGTTTGGATCCGACTTTATTCACTCCCAGTGGAGTATTGGGAGGAAGAATCCCTATAGGCAATTCAAAATGTTGTGGGAGAATTTTTCAAGGTTGCTAAGGAAACAAAAATACGCAAATACACTTCATTTGCAAGAATATGCGTCTACATGCATCTCAATCAGGCGCTCCCGGATGCGGTAATTGTCTCTCATGATGATATTGAATGGGTTCAACTTATTGATTACAAACATGTACCATTTAGGTGTCGAAGATGTCATGCCCTGGGACATTTATTAAGGGACTACCCTTTAGTTCCAAAACCTTCTCCTATTTCCAGATCTTACTCATATGGGGCAGACAGATTCACCAAAGTAACCAATTGTAGGAGAAATCACAAGAAACAGGCCTCAAATGCAAGAGCGCCTCCAGCCAGTTCCTCCAAGCCATGAACATGGAACAGCTTCAAAGCTTTAGCTCGCCAAAATTATGCAAGCTCGGAAATTCCTGCCCCGAGAAAAAAGGAGATGATGAAGGTCAAACCGCAGAGGCTGATAGATCCCAAAGGATCTCAAACAGATCCCTTATTCACAGGGGCCTCTTCCTCATAGAAACAAAAAGCCCCAGTATGGAATACACAAGGAATGGACGTGGATAAATCAAACTCAAATACCAGATTAGCAGAGGAGGAATATGAGGAATTCAATGACGCTCAAATTATGGAGGAGGAAATAGAAGCTATATGTTAGACTTCGTCTTGACAGTTCGTTGTAGTCAAATTCTCCCAAGTTCATTTCTTGTCAGTTGTAGTCACTGATGTTACTGTGGTCCAGAAAAGAGTCATTTTAATTCTTGAGCTCAAGGTTTAGTCTTCAGAAGTATTTCAATAACATGTGCAAGCCAGAGGAAGGTTCAGTGAGTTATTATTTCAGGAGTTTCAATGATTAAAAGGATGATTCTTCTCCAAAACCCTGTTTTGGAGAAGAAATTGTCAAATTAGTTGTTTGCAATACGTATATTTTAAAAATATGCCCTCATGAAAAATGTCAAATGCAGGCCCTGGTCATCTTGCGAGGACTCATCAGCTCCTATCCTTGCAAAAGCAAAAACAGAAAGAACATCATCAGCAATCAGAGAAGGAAATTGTAAAGCTGAGCTTCAATGTCAAAGTGCCAAAAGGCTGCCAAAATCTCTGATACTACACAGGTTATCCAAGGATACTGGGCCCTCTCGAGTTATTAAATTCCAGTCTCGTTTGTGCAACTTCTTCATGAAGGTTATCCTGTTGTAGTAGCTTTCACATTAAAATGTCCTTACACCTTGATAAAATTCTAAAGTCAGCTGCAGCTGTTGTATTGGAGATCTGGGTTGTGGGCAATGACAGTGGCAAACAACTTACCTGTAACAGGAATTTTCTTGACTGTAGTTCTTGTAGTACTGTATTTAATTGCATCTCACACTACTGACTACAGAAATCCTTGATTTTTGTTTTTGAACACAATTGCTGTGCTCGTGCAGGCTATTGCAAAGTTTCCAAACATTCACAAAGTTCGAATTCTAGGGATCAATGCAAACTACCCTATTTGAAAAGTAATTCTATTAGAGCAATAGAACCATCCTTTTAATTTTTACTCGCTATCTGCCTTCTGTTCATGAACTGTTGAATGGATATTTTTGTATTTGGGGCAATGTCAGAGAATCACTAAAGTAGCTCAACTATCATGCATTTAAGGAAGATAGTGTAAAGGAAATTGAGCAGCTTGATGCTCTTTGTCCAAAGGTTGTAGTGTTGAGTGGAAAAGCAGGTGATGGTGAAGAATTGACATTCTCCATCGATTTGCTTGATCCCTCAGGTTTGCAAATGCATAAACAACTTCATATTCTGCATAATGCTATTCCAAAGGTTGGTAATCGAATGTCTGACAGAGGTATTACAAAACGCTAGAATGCATTTGAATTACATTTACTTGAATTTACATGCTTGGGGGGTGGGGGGGGGGGGGGCATAATAAGAGATATCGTTGCTCGGAGATAACTCATTTGCATAGATTCCCAAAGCAAAGGTCGAATTGCAGATTAGAAAGGAGAAAGCTTGTTATCAAAACTAAAGACCGGAGGTGTAAGGTGCGCTACCCATAGAGAGGGCGTGCTACGCACAAGGCTTGCGCTACGCGTTGGGCTTCACCAGCCTGTGCAAAATAGCACGCACACTATGCACATGCTTCCCACAGAGCACTTGGAGAGCGCGCTACGCGTATAATCAAAAACTCAATTTGTTTCAGCGCAATTCTTCTCCAAGTAAGTCGATACAATGCTGCACCAGAAAACCCAGCAGTGAAAGGGCAAAGGATTGAAACAGGATGACTATGCGACACACAATGGTCAAGTCGAAAGCCTGTAGAAGTTGGGAGGGTGAGTCCAGTGCTCAATACGGCTTCCTGCATTGGCATGCAACAGGTATTACTTTGCTGTTATTGAGTGTGAGAGTTCTGGAACCTTAGGTTACCCTTACAAAGAATGCGATGGAGTGGAGTTTGAAAGGACTTCAAATGTTCTAGACTTGCGTTTCATTCTAGATGATATGGAATTTGATCATCCTCCTCGAGATGTTGCAACAGAGGTTCCAACCCATTATCTAGCTCCAGATTTTCACACCCGTGCATTGCAGCACAGTAAAGTGAATATAGCCTGGGATGATGATGAGCCTCTTCGTGTTAAGACTCTCCATTGTAAATTTGAACCAGATCAGCTAAATGAAATGGATTTCAAGGCTTATTCGGCATCAGATGATGAAGTATCTGATGGTGATGATGACGATGATCACAGTCAAGAAAATGGAGAGGATTGCGACGAGAATTTTAGGGTGCTCCATATAGCTCCGAATGGAAATTTTTATGTACAAATCCAGGCATTCAAAAAACAGAACAACATTTCTAAAAAATTGTTATCGAAACTGCTTCTATTTTTGCAATTTTTGACAACACAAAGAGACATGGCGAGGTTCTGGTGGCATTCGTGGTGAAATCATCAGAAATCAGACCACCAATGAAGATTACATGCGATACATGTGGCGTTTGAAACAATTCCGCCAGATTCATAAACTATTTTCACACTTGATCTTGCACAACAGTTATCTGATGCGCTCGATTTGTTAATCGCTAGGTGGATAAATGGAGAGAATATATGGAAACAGGGATTCAAATCCCTCATGACGGTTTTTACTCAACTAGTTGTATTTTTGACAAACAAAAAGAAAAGGGAGCTGAAACGGTCAAAGCACCGAACACCTGAAGGTAAATGTTGATATCCACCGTGGTAGAAAAAAATATGATTCGATTGCTTATGTTTATCTTTAGTTATGGGATCTAGGCTACAAGTGTTGCTTCTTGAAGTTTCAGGCCTTTTTATTGTTTCTTATTTAGCAATCATGTGGAAAGGAGAATCCCCTCGAGCCTTGGGAAATGTAATAATCTCAGATGTATAGACCTGTCGATGAATAATTTAATGGGCAGTATACCAAAGAATTTGGGCAGTTATCAAATGCTGGAGGCGGTGATGGGGTAACTATAGCTGGCTCACGATATCGTGACAGTCAAACTCAAGATTAAATAAAGAACAACTACCATGCAGAAAGATAGGTTTGATTGCCTATTTTGGTTTTCAGTTACGATTTCAGAGGCTCTACATTACAGTTTCCGCATTCTAATTGGTCATCAACAAACAAAATGTAACGCTGCTCCTTTTTAGAGCAGTCTTGTCCTATTTTCGTGATTTTAGGTGAAATTGCTCCTTATTTTCATAGATTCGCTTTCCCAGGCTCTAAGTCTATTTATTGTATTAAAAAATCATTTGTAAAGGATGAGAGTTCTGAAAGCTGGTGGAGGAGAAATACAGAGTTTTATTGTACAATTGGATGACAGAGAAAATAATTAAATGGCACAGCTCTGATTTGTAAGATTCTTGTGGTGTGAAAGTTTAGCATATGTTTTTCTTTTGTTTCATATGTCTTTGTAATGTTTCATAGTTTCATTCATTATCATTTCTGGCTGAATGCTTTACAGTATGGGAGGTAGAACCCAATTTATTTGCTTTGCCTCGAATGAGCGTTTAAGTATTTGTGTAATTTTCTTCTGTTTGTAAAGGACTCATTGATTAATGCCCTTTTCAGTGCTTTAAATAGTCTTTTCATCCCATATTATTTCAAAGTTGATTACTAAAACTTCACTCCTATCTCACCTTATGGAATAATTTGTGCCTTTGATTAAATCTCTGCTCTTGCTGTCTTTGCTCCATGCAACCCAGAAACCCATCATCTATCAAAAACTCCTTTCTTATCTGTTTACTAGCCTAAAATCAGTTCCCATTCTAGAGTCATCTCGCACCCTATTGCTCATTTTACAAAGATTGACTGGAGAGAGCCCTCTCCTGTCCTCGTAGGGCTAGCTACGAGGTTGAGCTTGGTTAGATGTTGCCTTGAGTTTTTCCTTCCTCAGCCTGAGGCAGATTCGAGCGCTAACACTATAGATATTGGGGAACTGGATATTCCAAGCCTGGAAAAGGCATGCACTACAAATAATTTTGAAAATATTCCAGATAGACAACTTGAGAATTTGGCGGTCATCCTACATCGAGCGCAGAGGAAAAAATCCTTAGGTATTCAGATAGGCGGCCCTTGGGATGGGAAATTCATCACTAAAGACATCAAAAAGTGTCGAAGGAAAATAGACCTCTAGCAAACAACCAGGATAGGTAAAATGTTAGTGGAGTCAGGCAGGTACTCTAAGCTAACTAAGTACTATAATACTAATCACAATCTTTCGCAATGAAGTTAATATCTTGGAACATAAGAGGGCTTAATAGCCCAGGGAAGAGAAGAATTCTAAAAAACATGATGAGGCAAGAAAAACCACAAATCCTTTTCTTGCAGGAAACTAAATATGGAAAGCATTGTAGCTAAAATTTCGCCAGGGAGTCTCAATGCGGCGGTGGATGCTCACGGGGCCTCTGGAGGCCTGGCAATACTATGGGACTCTCGAACTATCATACTAGACAAAATACATGCAAATAAGAACTTTATTCAAGAAACATTTATCAAAAACTCCTTTCTTATCTGTTTACTAGCGTAAAATCAGTTCCCATTCTAGAGTCATCTCACACCCTATTGCTCATTTTACCGAGATTGACTGGAGAGAGCCCTCTCCTGTCCTCGTAGGGCTAGGTACGATGCTGAGCTTGCTTTGATGTTGCCTTGAGTTTCGCCTTCCTTAGCCTGAGGCATATTCGAGCGCTAACATAGTGGCGACTATACTCGGGAAGATGGTTTGCTGTTAATGTAACATTAGATTTGTAGATTGTCTTGCCCCAGTACATGAAATCAAGTTGCAGATCCGATTGCTGATGGTGGACAGCAATCAGACACATATCAAGGCTGAAATTTTCACCTGGCGACTCCAATTCGATCCAGAGATTCCAGTGCTCACTGATCCACTCATGCAATGGTAGGGTATGTGGCAAACCCTGCACTGTGTGAAGCTACAAAATAAGTAAGAAATCAGTTAGCAAATTTTGAAATTAATGAAGATTTTTTCAGTTCCTTGCTTCAATGTTTGAAATCTCCGAAGTTTCCTCTTGAAGCTAAAACTTGTCTGTGAGTTAGTTGTTGAAAGAATTGATAAGGAAATTCAGTGTTTAAATGATCAGATCCAGTCTTATGAACTCCGATATCCCAAAAAGTTCTTGGAAGCGATCCCTACTTCAAAACAAGAAACAATAGAGTTGCCTACAGATGTTTGCATTGACAGTGTGCAGTTGGATGTATGTATTGCAGAGTCGGGGCAGCAAACGGAGTCTGGCTTTCGCGATCCAATTGCGATGTACATGGAAATGTTTTTCAGTTTGACTGACAAATCAAACTGTCTTTTACATGATCAGACTCATTATGTGCATGTAGGGCTGCCAACAATTGCATTTGCGATCTGGTTGAAGCACTTTCAAGCAGCGTTCTTCTCAGATTTACTTCAATGGTTAATCTGGCATTATATTATTACCTGATCTATTGTTTTTGCAGCCAAGTAGTGTAGATTTTGTAAATAAATAAGCAGATAAAGAGCAGGATTTCGTTCTAATTCCATTACAGTTTTGGTTGGAAGTTTGCTGAGTCAATTTTTCAATCATTTTAGTCAAGTTTCAGTCCATTAATGAGCTGAAAGTTACATTTTGTTTGTTGAAATAATGATTCCATCGCCCAATGGATGGAGGCACTGTCTACTCTCACGAAGCTCTGTAGTTCTTGGCACCTCCAAGAAGCGGCAGCTGCCATCCCCATTGGAGCCAATGTTAGACTCCGTCTTGACAGTCCGCTGCAGTCAAATTCTCCAAAGTTCATTTCTTGTCATTTGCAGTCACTGATGTTACTGTGGTCCAGAAAAGAGTCATTTTAATTCTTGAGGTCAGGGTTTAGTCTTCAGAAGTATTCCAATAACATGTGCAAGCTAGAGGAAGGTTCAGTGAGTTATTATTTCAGGAGTTTCAATGATCAAAAGGATGATTCTTCTCCAAAACCCTGTTTTGGAGAAGAAATTGTCAAATTAGTTGTTTGCAATAAGTATATTTTTAAAATTTGCCCTCATGAAAAATGTCAAATGCAGGCCCTGGTCACATTGCCAGGACTCATCAGCTCCTATCCCTGCAAAAGCACAAATAGAAAGAACATCATCAACAATTAGAGAAGGAAATTGTAAAACAGAGCTTCAATGTCAAAGTGTCAAAAGGCTGCCAAAATCTCTGATACTACACAGGTTATCCAAGGATACTAGGCCCTCTCAAGTTATTAAATTCCAGTCTAGTTTGTGCAACTTCTTCATGAAGGTTATCCTGTTGTAGTAGCTTTCACATTAAAATGTCCTTATACCTTGATAAAATTCTAGAGTTAGCTGCAGCTGTTGTATTGGAGATCTAGGTTGTGGGCAATGACAGTGGCAAACAGCTTACCCATAATAGGAATTTTCTTGACTGTAGTTCTCGTAGTACTGTATTTAATTGTATCTCACACTACTGACTACAGAAATCCTTGGTTTTAGTTTTTGAACACAATTGTTGTGCTCGTGCTGGTTATTGCAAAGTTTCCAAACATGCACAAAGTTCGAATTCTTGGGATCAATGAAAACTACCCTATTTGAAAAGTAATTCTATTAGAGCAGTAGAACCATCCTTTTAATTTGTACTCACTATCTGCCTTCTGTTCATGAACTGTTGAATGGAGATTTTTGTATTTGGGGCAATGTCAGATAATCACTAAAGTAGCTCAGCTGTCATGCATTTAAGGAAGTTAGTGTAAAGGAAATTGAGCAGCTTGTTGGTCTTTGTCCAAAGGTTGTAGTGTTGAGTGGCAGAGCAGGCGATGGTGAAGAATTGACATTCTCCATCGATTTGCTTGATCCCTCAGGTTTGCAAATGCATAAACAACTTCATATTCTGCATAATGCTATTCCAAAGGTTGGTAATCTAATGTCTAACAGAGCTATTACAAAATGCCAGAATGCATTTGAAGTACATTTACTTGAAGTTACATGCCTGGGGGGGCATAATAAGCAATATCGTTGCTCGGAGACAACTCATTTGCATAGATTCCAAAAGCAAAGGTCGAATTGCAGATTAGAAGGGCGAAAGCTTGTTATCAAAACTGAAGACCGGAGATGTAAGGTGGACGCTACCCATAGAGAGGGCACACAAGGCGCGCGCTAGGCATTGGCCTTCACTATCCTGTGTAAAATAGCACGCACGCTACGCACATGCTGCGCGCATCGCACTTGGTAAGCGCGCTACGCGTATAATCAAAAACTCTATTTGTTTCATCTCAATTCTCCTCCAAGTAAGTCGATACAGTGCTGCACCAGAAAACAAAGGAGTGAAAGGGAAAAGGCTTGAAAAAGGATGACTATGTGAAACACAATGGTCAAGTCGAAAGCCTGTAGAAGTTGGGAGGGTGAGTCTAGTGCTCAATGTGGCTGCCTGCATCGGCATTCAACAGGTATTACTTTGCTGTTATTGAGCTTGATAGTTCTGGAACCTCAGGTTACCCTTACAAAGCATGCGATGGAGTGGAGTTTGAAAGGACTTCAAATTTTCTAGACTTATGTTTCATTCCAGATGATATGGAATTTGATCATCTTCCTCGAGATGTTGCAACAGATGTTCCAACCCATTATCTAGCTCCAGATTTTCACACCCGTGCATTGCAGCACAGTAAAGTGAATATAGCCTGGGATGATGATGAGCCTCTTCGTGTTAAGACTCTACATCGTAAATTTGAACCCGATCAGCTAAATGAAATGGATTTCAAGGCTTATTCAGCATCAGATGATGAAGTATCTGATGGTGATGATGACGATGATCACAGTCAAGAAAGTGGAGAGGATTGGGACGAGAATTTTAGGGTGCTCCATATAGCTCCGAATGGCAATTGTTATGTACAAATCCAGGCATTCAAAAAGCATAACGACATTTCTTAAAAATTGTTATCGAAACTACTTCTATTTTTGCAATTTTCGACAACACTAAGAGACATGGCGAGGTTTTGGTGGCATTCGTGGTAAAATCATCAGAAATCAGACCACCAATGAAGATTACATGTGATACATGTGGCGTTTGAAACAATTCCACCAGATTCATAAACTATTTTCACACCTGATCATGCACAACAGTTATCTGATGCGCCCGATTTGTTAATCGCCAAGTGGATAAATGGAGAGAATATATGGAAACAGGGATTCAAATCCCTCACGACGGTTTTTACTCAACCAGGTGTATTTTTGACAAACAGAAAGAAAAGGGAGCTGAAACGGTCAAAGCACTGAACGCCTGAAGGTAAACGTTGATATCCACCGTGGCAAAAAAAAATATGATTCAATTTCTTATGTTTATCTTCAGTTATGGGATCTACGCTACAGGTGTTGCTTCTTGAAGTTTCAGGCCTTTTTATTGTTTCTTATTTAGCAATCATGTGGAAAGGAGAATCCCCTCGAGCCTTGGGAAATGTAATAATCTCAGATATATAGAACTGTCGATGAATAATTTAATGGGCAGTATACCAAAGAATTTGGGTAGTTATCAAATGTTGGAGGCGGTGATGGGGTAACTACAACTGGCTCATGATATGGTGACAGTCAAACTCAAAATTAAATAAAGAACAACTACCATGCAGAAAGATAGCTTCGATTGCCTATTTTGGTCTTCAGTTACGATTTCAGATGCTCTACATTATAGTTTCCGCATTCTAATTGGTCATCAACAAACAAAATGTAACACTGCTCCTTTTTAGAGCAATCTTGTCCTATTTTCGTGATTTTAGGTGAAACTGCCCCTTATTTTCATAGATTCGCTTTCCTAGGCTCTAAGTCTATTTATTGTATTAAAAAATAATTTGTAAAGGAGGAGAGTTCTAAAAGCTGGTGGAGGAGAAATACAGAGTTTTATTGTACAGTTGAATGACAGAGAAAATAATTAAATGGCGTAGCTCTGATTTGTAAGATTCTTGTGGTGTGAAATTTTAGCATATGTTTTTCTTTTGTTTCATATGTCTTTGTAATGTTTCATAGTTTCATTCATTATCATTTCCAGCTGAATGCTTTACAGTATGGGAGGTAGAACCCAATTTATTTGCTTTGCCTCAAAAGAGCGTTTCAGTATTTGTGTAATTTCCTTTTGTCTCTAAAGGACTCATTGATTAATGCCCTTTTCAGCGCTTTAAATAGTCTTTTCATCCCATATTATTTCAAAATTGATCGCCAAAACTTCACTCCTATCTCGCCTTATGGAATAATCTGTGCCTTTGATTAAATCTCTGCTCTTTCTATCTTTGCTCCATGCAGCCCAGAACCCCATCATTTATCAAAAACTACTTTCTTATCTGTTTACTAGCCTAAAATCAGTTCCCATTCTAGAGTCATCTCGCACCCTATTGCTCATTTTACAAAGATTGACTGGAGAGAGCCCTCTCCTGTCCTCGTAGGGCTAGCTACGAGGTTGAGCTTGGTTGGATGTTGCCTTGAGTTTTGCCTTCCTCAACCTGAGGTAGATTCGAGCGCTAACACTATAGATATTGGGGAACTGGATATTCCAGGCCTGGAAAAGGCATGCACTACAAATAATTTTGAAAATATTCCAGATAGACAACTTGAGAATTTGGAGGTTGTCCTACATCGAGTGCAGAGGCAAAAATCCTTAGGTATTCAGACAGGCAGCCCTTGGGATGGGAAATTCATCACTAAAGACATCAAAAAGCGTGGAAGGAAAATAGACCTCCACCAAACAACCAGGGTAGGTAAAATGTTAGTGGAGTCAGGTAGGTACTCTAAGCTAACTAAGTACTATAATACTGATCACAATCTTTCCCAATGAAGTTAATATCTTGGAAAATAAGAGGGCTTAATAGCCCAGGGAAGAGAAGAATTCTAAAAAACATGATGAGGCAAGAAAAACCACAAATCCTTTTCTTGCAGGAAACCAAATATGGAAAGCATTGTAGCTAAAATTTCACCAGGGAGTCTCAATGCGGCGGTGGATGCTCACAGGGCCTCTGGAGGCTTGGCAATACTATGGGACTCTCGAACTATCATACTAGACAAAATACATGGAAACAAGAAATTTATTCAAGAAACATTTTACATTATCGGGACAAATATACATGGGATCTTTACCAATGTACATTTCCCCCAAGAGGCTCCACTTAAAGCAGAAATACTCAACACTCTCTCAGTAATTAATCATAACAGGGAACACCCTTTATGGATTTCTGGAGGAGACTTCAACATGATTACTAGGCTGGAAGAGAAGAGGGGTGGAAGATGTAGAGGGAGTTAGGAAGGGAAACCTCTAAAAGACTTCATCCAAAGCAACTGGCTAATGGATCTACCTTTCAACAATGGCTTATGCACATGGAGCAACAGAAGAGAAGGGATCAGTAGGTAGCTTCTCATCTAGACAGATTCTTGCTCTCAGATAATGTTGTTCATCTAGGTGGAGATTTTGCAACTTCCATCCTGCCTCTATCGGGATCTGATCACTGGCCCATCTCCCTTCAATGGTCGCGTCCTGGCCACCTGACCCGTAGACCCTTCCGCTTTGAGGAGTTTTGGTTGTCTCATCCAGATTTTCAAGATCTAATCATTTGAGAATGGAACAAGTTCTCCCCACCAACAAGATCTAAGATGTTCCAATTTTAGTAGAAGCTAAAGCATCTTAAAAGCAAGATCAAAAGCTGGAATCATAACTCTTTTGGTAATATTTTCCAAGTCCAGAGCACCCTTGAGATAGAAATGAAGCAACTACAACAGAGGATTACAGATGAAGGCCGATTAGATGATATGTTAGAAAGGGAAAAATTCTTGAGGCACAAATCACAGAAAGGGATAAGCAGGAAGAAACGTTATGGAGACAAAAATCTTGAATCAGATGGCTCAAAGATGGAGAGAAAAATACAAAAATTTTTCATATCACCATAATCTAGCACAGAATGAATAACAACATAACTCACCTTCAGAATGAGCAAGGAGTCAATGTGGAAGCACATGAGGAGATTGAAAGGGAACTCCTCAACTATTTCAAGCAAATGCATAGCGAGCCAAATGCAGATAGATTGAGGGCCTTAGACAAAATTACTTGAAACATTCCTAAAATCATCTTAGAAGATCATAACCAACTTCTTCTTAAGCCTGTTGACTTACAGGAGGTGGAATTAGTAGTTCGTCAGCTGAAAGCCGAAAAAGCCCCAAGCCCGGATGGATTCACTTCTAAATTTTTTCACAGCTTCTGGGATTTGATCAAATTGGAAGTCTAGCAGGTGGAGGAGGAATCACGATCCTTGAGATGGATTTTTCCAGGGGCGAATGCCACATTCATTGCTCTTGTTCCCAAGGTAGATATGCCTAGCAAGCCTGATAAATATAGACCTATTTCTCTGTGTAATATAATCTACAAGATAGTTTCCAAGGTCATTGCTTCCAGGCTTAAATTGTTGCTTCCTCTCATCATCTCGCCTGAGAAGTCTGGATATGTTGAAGGCAGGCAGATCACTGATGGAATAATCCTAACTCATGAAATAATTCACTCCTTGAAGCAATAAAAAAAATCCAGGTATGCTGCTCAAACTAGATCTATCAAAGGCTTTTGACAGTCTGCGCTGATTATACATTAAAAAAGTTTTAATCGCTTTTGGCTTTGTCCCTTTGGGTTCAATTGGTCATGAGTCTTATCTCCTCTTCATTCTTCTCTATTTTGGTCAATGGCATCCCCTCCTCCACTTTTCGTCCATCTCGGGGTATCAGACAGGGAGACCCTCTCTCCCCTTTTTTGTTTTTTATTATGGTGGAAGGATTAGGCAGGAGTATTAAGCTAGCCCAATAGTCCCATTACCTCAGAGGCCTGACTTTTCATAATTCTTCAGCCTTCACTCACCAACAGTTTGTTGATGACAACGTGCTCTTCGGTCATCCCTCTATCCAGGAGGCTCGACAGCTGAAATCTCTTCTATCGAACTTCTCGGACGCCTCAGGTGCTTCCATCAATCATTCCAAATCTCATATCTTCTTTTTCCATACCCCAGCTACCACTCAAGTAGCCATAGCTCACATTTTGGGCTTCTCCATTGCTAGTCTCCCATCCACTT
The DNA here is from genome assembly GCA_000404065.3 of Pinus taeda. NCBI lineage: Eukaryota > Viridiplantae > Streptophyta > Pinopsida > Pinales > Pinaceae > Pinus > Pinus taeda. The sequence continues at coordinate 13,325 of APFE030135468.1, forward strand.
ATTTGGGTGCTCCTCTGATTGCCTCTGCCCTCAAGCACTCCTCATGGAAAGTTCTCCTGGAAAAATTAGAGACTCGTCTAACCTCCTGGACTCACAGATCTCTATATATGGCGAGTCGGTTGGTACTTATAAAATCAGTTCTTCAAGCCATGTCGTTGTATCTCTTCTCTATCCTAGCAGCGCCCAAATGGGTGCTCAAAGAAATCAAGCTGCTCCAAAGATCCTTCCTATGGGGCAGCAACGGTCTCAGGCGTAAATGGGCTCTTGTGAAATGGGAAAAATCCTGTCTCCCAAAGAATGGGAGTGGGGTTGGATTAAGGGATCCTTCTGTAATATCCCTCCCTTAATAATAA
>APFE030135468.1:25393-94356 GCA_000404065.3 Pinus taeda
AGCAATTCCATGTTTGACTTAACCCATTCCCTTTTTTTAATGCAACTCTAGCTATTGAAGAATAGATGTACTATAATAATTCGCTTACCCATGTAGGGTAATCGGGTATGTGAAAAAATTGGTGATTTCAGTGTATAAGCAATGAAGAACCCTAAATAGAATATTGTTTCTTATTCAATATTTCCTGAAGCCTAATGTTGGTCTATCAGATCTTTAGAGACCCTATACTTAAAAGCTCCGATTAGTGGAAGGATAGAATTATTGTCCCAGTGTTTGTGGCCAAAATAGAAATTGTCTTCCCCCCGCCCCCGCCCCCCCCTCCCCCGTACTAATTAGAATGGGTTGAACAAAAATTTTATTCTAGTTCCCGCATAGGCAATAAAAAGGTATAACTATACGAGTTAGCAAATGATCCTAATTGGGGAATGTGCTATGAAGGAAGGATGAGCTAAGAATGTGAAAGAAAGTAGCTTCGAAACTTATTTTTTCTAGAATAAGACTTGAACACTTAGAGAAATGTGACCACACATGACTTTGGTGACTCAAAATGATAGTTCATATGACATTACGGGGGCTCCAAAAATTAAATGAAGGAAACATTTTGGAGGGGGTTATGGCTTCTACAACACTTGGAAATTCACTAGAAGAACCCAAAATTCTTTGTTTAGGTCTAAATTTATGCCCAAGATCTAGCCTTCATAATCGTTGTCCCATATCAAAGATCACCCTAGCTTCCTTCCTTAGCACGATTATAGATGAAGTCTATCTTATTCCCTCGTGGGCTTAACACACTTAAAAAGATATGTATTCAAGCTTCAATTATTTCATTAGAGAAATTTTGATGTATAAAATGGGTCTCCTAAGGAACATTATAAGATAATAGTGGAAATAATAAAATAAGATTACATTACATTACCAAATTTTAGAGGAAAAACATAAAAAATTACTTTTTGAGCTCGTATTTTTAACTTATCTCTCTACAATTTTACACAATTATTGAGAAAGAGAACACATTGGATGGAAAATATAATTCCATCCATCGAAAGTATGGAACATTGGTACTCCCTAAAAGAGGATTTAAATTTTGCATCCAATGAGTGCTTCGGCTTGAACCTTCAGTAAAATTATAGGGAGATACGTTGAAAATACGAGTTGAAAAAGTAGCTTTTTATTTTTTATTTTTTATAATATTTTTAATTTTTTACTCCAAAAATGGTGAATTTTCCACTATGGTTGACATTATCATATTTAATCCTATTGTCTCTTATAAAGTTTATTTTGGTTGTATATTCTTGTTTTGAGGCCCATTTTGACCTCAAAATTTCTCTAATGCAATTATGTAGTAGAAGTATGTAAATTTGTGAGTTTAAGATATTTAGAGTTTTAGAGTCATATCTAGTTTTGGTTTGCTGCGAGTAGGCTTGTATAGTACCCTCTTGAAGTCACTTCAAGGGATAAGAAACATTCCTTCATTGTTAGGAGACCTTTTCAGTACCCCGATGAAGTTGCTTGCCTCACCTCTCTATATAGGAAGCCTTTCTCTTCCTTCACCATTTATTTATTTTACCTTAATATAACCATTGGAATCATCTTATTATTTTATCTAAAATATTTTTTTTTCACTTTAATTTCCTCTTTTCCCCTCTCTAATCAGCTGAGTCACCACATTAGGACCATTTAATCCAAAATTCGATTAATGGAAACAAGATCCTATAATGGACGCGGGTGTCATATTTCTACTAAGTATTTCATTATGAGTGAGTCATATTTTCTGTTTGAGCATCATAGACTCAAAATATGTTTAGACTAAGGAAAAGTAGGAGATCAAAAGTTAGTAAAGCATTGTGGGTCATCAAAATTCCCTTTCAATGTTTTTCCACATCATCTCATAGTCAAACATGCCAACTTTCATAAACGGTCTTATTAAAACAAAACACAAGCAAAGAACAAAAGGAAAAATGACATGACATACAAGACAAATAATAAAAAAATTAAGTAGTATGTAAAGACCGGTAAAGGACATGCAAAGAGAAAAATTCAAATGAGAAGGAAAATGGAGAATGCAAGGAATGAATGCAGGGTCCAAAGCCAAGGCCAAAGTCAACTAAGGTATGGAAATTCTATGCCAAAAAGATGCAAGAAAGTACAACTACTATGATAAAGAAAATAAGAACTAAAATTAAATCCTAATCTATAGAAGGTCATGATTACGCAAATTCATATTTCTAGTGTAGCCACAAGAGTTACTCTTGAGGTGCAAGTATAAATATATCAGTGATCAAAACCAAGAAAAAACAATGTGCAAATGAAAAGAAATTTACTTGTGTTTCGCGAACAAGAATTTGAAGGTCTTGGCTACTTGAAAAAAAAAGTGTGCCATAAATGCTTCCTTTAACGAGCTTGGAATTTCCCCTCGTTGATAAATCCATTCATTTGTGTTTTAATTCTTAGCAAACATCAAGTAATATTGAAACTTATTATTAACAATATAATTTTCTAATTAATATTCTTCTAGCTGATCAACAATTCGATAAATGACATTCAAAATAACTAGATTGAGAACCTTGAAATTCTTACAAATATGGGCTTCCAATTAGTGCAATCAAATTATAGAGAGAATATTGCAAGGAAAACATAGCTTGATCTTGTTCGGAAACCTTTTCAAGTTCGTGATGGCTTGACATACCCATAAACAATATGAAGTGCCTTAATTTCTTCACAAGTATATGAAAATTTAGATGATGAATCGTAATAATTTATTGGCCCAATGAATTCAAGAGGTGTAAAACAACTGTCATCACATGTGCTAGTGGGAAAATGATTAATGAGATGGCAGGTGTTAGATTGACTGTGTCCATCAAATTGGTCAATTAACACATAATTTTCTCCATTTTCCAAACAGAGAAATGAATCTAGTTGAGAGATTTCATGAATGATTCGAGATCTTCCTCTCGCATAATGATGATTGGAAATCATGCATTCCTCTTCTCAAATGAAATAAATAATTACCTTTGTTTAATGGTGTTGTCATTGATTCCAATGTTTTTTACTGAACATCTTAATATTTTTCTGTTTTTTCATCAATTGGAAGCTCCAATACAAGGATGGCCAGAAACCCTAGGGGCCTTTCAATTGTTGATGTGTTTGTAGATGAAGCTTAGTGAACTTGATCTAAAGATCATCCTTATTGTATTCCCCTCATTAAGGTGATTCTAGTGGTATGTGGCATGCCCTAAGGACCCTCATAGTTTGGGAGTTATGCTTGTTTGGAGATGAAGCCTTTGTGAGTGAAAACCCCAAAGGTGGATAATGCGGTATGGTATCATTGGTCTAACTAAGGCTCACTAAATATTTAAAATAATTAGGCTTCTTTTTTAATATATAATATATATAATATATATATATATATATATATATATATATATATATATAATTATATATATAATATAATAAGCTTTAGGCCCTTAATCATTTAATGGTCCAAAGTATCTATTAAAGTGTTAACATTATTTGATGTAATGACACCACTATCGAGTCAACTTTGATTTCGTTTTGAAATTTAAAATTTTAATAAAATCTTTTCCTCGAAAGGTGAAAGATATATTCACTAATTTTACTTCTCCTAGTTTATATAAAAGTATTTTATTATCTCACAATGGTATGAATTAAACATAGACAAAAATGATCTAATCCTCTATAAATATCATCCCATATGGTGTATTGCAAAATGAGAAGAATGGTTTTGGGGTTTTGGTTTGTTGAGGGTTCTGTTGATTTTCATTACAAGATGAAGGGTCTTGTTTACCTCTTGAATTTCCCTTGGTACATATTCTAAATAGAGATCACATATTCATGACTTGGACCTGGACTAGAAGTTTTCCCCTTGGCTGTGGAAGCTTAGATTAATTTCTTGTCTATGGAAGCTCATTGAAGGAACCCAATTCTAATGCAATCGTTGGATTCGGTCCAAGGCCAAATGGTATTATGCAACTTGTGTGAAGGAGGTGATTGAACTTTTGTAGTAAGGGATGTTGGAACCAGACCATAGACCATTTGAACCCTTTTCTTGAGGTATTTTGGTTGAAATGATTCTTCCTACACATGGAAATATTTTGGCATTCTTTGGTAGAATTTTGAACGTGGTTTTGTTGGAGTATTATAAGTACTATTGCGGTCATTCTGATCATATCTAAGTGGAAAAAGTTGTAATTCCAAAAATTGTTGAAACTGGTTTTGGCACTTTCATTGGTAATTCTAGTGCATTGTTTTGAAGGAGACACAAACTTGCCTATTTTTGAAACATTTCAATATTTATTTGGTATAACATTAGTATCAAAAATTTTGAATTAATACCCTACCCTTTGCATAATAAATTAAACAAGGTTTGTGGCCCTTTTAGATTAGAATCCAGAACTTAAAGAAGCGGGGATGGTAGGGTCCTGGTTTTTGTCCTATATGTAGGTGAGCAGAGGAAAACAACTATCACTTATTTCTAAATTGCAATAGATCTCAGCAACTATGGAAATCTTTGGAGAACTACTATGGAATCCAGCATATGTCTCACGCTTCAATAAATGAAGGGTTTCTATGGTGCAACGAGCAAAAGGAATCATGGAGATCAATTTTCATTATCACTCTTTGGAGCATATGGAAGTGGCGCAACAATTATATTTTCAATGGCAAAAGATCCCCTTTCTTAGAAATCTTCTTCAATATTGTTACACTCTATGAAGCAATCCCACAAAATCCTCTCAAGCAAAAGAATCAGGTTTGTAAAGAGCTTTCCCAGGAGCATTCTTTTCTGCCAAGGGCATACTTCGATGGAGCTGAACATAATGGATCATGTGGCTATGGAGTTCAAATTTTAGCAAATGAAAATAGTCAATTTTTCATCCACTAGAATGGGGGGAGGGGCACCAATAGTAAAGTTGAGGCAATGGCCCTTGCTGGTCTTTTAAGCTTTTGTCTCTTTCTAAATTTATAGGGTGTCTCAATCTTTGCAGACTCAAAAGTTTTGGTGGATTATGTCTCTATGAAAAATAACATTTCTAAGTCTCAACTTGTAGGATTGTTAGATAGGATCATATTTTTCTGGGATAGAATGGAGGGCGGCTCAATTCATCATATCATCAGGGCCCAAAATCAGTAGGCAAGCATTTTATCAAAGAAGGGTCTTCAATCAGTTCCAGGATTTTGGTATATGCAAGTTTCTTCTGAAAGGAAATTTTTTTCCATTCGGGATTTCTCTCCTCCCGATTTCTAGCTTTCGTTTGCAGATCCTCAGGTTTTCTTGGATTTTCTTTTTTCCTTCTATTTCTCTCCGTATGTTTTGTTTTCATATGATGTTGTTCCTTGTTTTATTTCCGCAGGATTATCCTCCTATGTTTCCCCTATGATCTTTGAAAATCGTGTTGCGGGTTGACAACCCAGGTTTTGTCGGTTTTCATGGCAAAGTCTTGCCATTTTTGGAATATGCTCCATGTCTATGCTGCTCCAGATCTATATGGGACATTTTCAATTGTCAAGTGAATGTACATCTATGCTTTTTTATATATCTCATATAAATACAATCATGCTTTTTCGTCCTGAAAAAGTCAATCCAGTCCATATTTCAGTCAGATTTGTAATTTCCTGAACCTTTGTAAACAATTCCAAAAAAATTTACTCTTATATGACCTCATCATAGTAGGATTGAAACCATCGTAGTGATATATCCTCTTTATTTGAGTTGAAAATTTTTGAGAACCGAGTAGAGAAGCATCTTCGATAGTGTTGAATCTCAAGCAAATTGCCTTAGATTCTATACGAGTTATTTGAAGAATATATAAAATGTGTTCAGAAGTATGTGATATGATTTAAGACAAGCTTGACTTAGCACTGCAACGCTTTCTAGATCATATTTGCAGCTTAAACACTCAACACTTTATTTTTCATGGAACATATCCGAGACTTATGCGTTAAACTATCAAGAATTAAGATTCAATGATACTTGTACGTGGATCAGCGTAAGTGTGAATTTTTTATGCACAAACATTTATAAATAGATCAACACTACAGTAATCATCATGTTGGCAATAACCAGATTTGGCACGGCCATGACTATAGTTACACTCTCATCTAGGGGCCTCTCAAAGAATGTTATCACTTATAACTTTCTAGCATGAGTTAAGTGAATTTTACAAACTAAATGTATATGTCAGGTATGTCAGTTTTTTAAGGGACATATTTGCTATGTTTCACATTATATGATAAGCACATTGGGCTCCATAAACATATTCTACTTTGTTTTGAAAGTTCAATTTGTCACACATTAAGGAAATGTGGGTGGTCAACAAATCATTTAGACATTGTCTGAAAAGAATCAGATTATAGAATGATTAATTTTCTAAAGTGATTTTGGTTTATTTAATTCTTCATTAATCCTAATTAAATTCTAGAAGAAGTCTCACATTTCAGATCTATGTAGTGAACAATCATAAGATGTCTTGATATTTTATTTTGATGATAAGATTCTTTACTGTAAAATGTAAAATGCTAATGAGCATATTATAGAGGAGGATCTAATTGAAAAGATTGTTAAACTTAGTATTTGTAGCTTTCAATGATAGTGATTGTAGTAGAGATAATTGTAGGACTGACTATGATAGTGGTTACAACATTTTTGGTTATTGAGTTTACAATATTGTGACAATATTTTGACTATGTAACTCAAATTGATTAGTACAACGGTAGAATTAGTTTAGTGGTATTAGGGCTTGACATGATTGACATTGAATGCAGTTACTTGGGTTGGTTCTTTAGGAAGGGAATTTGATAATCTAGGGTTTTATTACCTAATATTTTGTTGTATAGTGATATGATATGACTTGACATGTCAATGAACTTGTGAATAGTGAATTTAATGTGTGACAATTCTGACATTGTGTGTGGAAGCTGAGAAAGTATGTGTGACAACAGTGACTAGAAAAAGTAATAATAGTGGTAGTAGAAGAGATAGGAGTAGAGGAATATTTTATTGACTTGTAGATTCTCATTTTGTAGTTTCTAATTGATATCTAACATAGGTGGATCTAGTCTAAAAATTGTGAAACATGGTCCAACAGCTAATTAGGGTGGTAGGGTGGTGCAAGGCAAGAGAGTGGAGTTTCCTTCAAGTTTCATCCTGATAACACTTCAGGGTGCCACAGTGGTGCTAGGGAAGATTGAAGCATGCACAGGGTGTTGGAGCGTCGGTCTTGTAACAACTAGTAAACATGGTGTTGGAGCATCCATGAGGTTGGAGCCTGAAGACTAGGATGTTGGAAAATCCTTCTAGATGTAGTTAGTAGACAGGACATATGAGCATCCTACAAGTTGGAGTCTATAAATCAAGGGGTTGGAGCCTCCTTGAGTTGGAGCTTAAAACTCGATGTAAATATTTTGAAGTAAAATACTAAGAAGTGTTTGGTGGTTTTTGTCTCGGAGGGGTTTCCACCTAAAACTCATTGTGTACACTATCTCTATTGTTATGGATTTTTGAATGTTGTTGAAGAATGTTTATGTTTATCTAATTCTAATAAAAATTAATGCTCCATGGAATAAAAAATATATTATTGATAAGAAATATTGATTCACTCCCCTCTCAGTATTTCCAACAATTTTTACTATAGTTGGTTCCTTCAATAGCAGCTTAACAACCAGAAGGAAGATTTTAGAGTGAAAACATGGGAAAACAAAAGAAGCAAAGCATTCAAAGGAATCAAAGGAAATTCTAGGTGTTGAAATAATTTCAGATCCTATTATCGTTGATGAAGAGAAACTCGTTAGTCCAATTCCTATGCTCAGTGAATTAGGTTTTGTATTTTGGGAAGGTAGAATGGAATCTTATTTTCATGCTCACAGATATAAGGTACGAGACTCTATTGTCTCTTGAGACATATCGACTCATGAAAATAGAAGAAACAATACAAAATCCATGAGTATAATCCTTAATTGTTATAGATCTGATCCAAAAATATAAGATAATAGAAATAAACCCATAGAAATAACAAGATCTAAATATAGAAATGATTCACTTTATTAATCAAACCCTTAACATAGGGAAACACCATACATTCACTCCTTAAGGAAGGAGAACACTCCATAAGCCACACACCTGTTCATACAATAATCCTTGACATCTCTCAATGGGGAGTCTCTAACCTCTATATAGGCCTCATACATACAATACCATGGGTCATTACCATGGTTCCCTCAATACCATCTATCTAATAACATGGGCTTATTACATTATTAATAACTACTTGTGGTCCTTACATGATAAGGGTTAACCACCTTATTTATTACTATGGCCCATTCCCTTGGGTACCTCCCTTTGTACCCCATACTATCTCCCCTAGGTATACTACATTCCACCTCCCTTAAACATGTTTCGTCCCCGAAACATAAGAAGAACACAAATAATAAGATCTACTCAAAAGAGTAGTCCACTGGTACCAGGCACATGCATCTAGCCATCCGAGAGAAAGGTGAACCCTTGATCTAGCTAGTGCCTCGCTCACTTGTGATGGAAGTTGACCCTGGTGGCTCTTCTGTGTCGATGTGTAGTAGGTGGATCGGTGATCCTCTCTATCTGTCATGCGGGGGTTACTGTCCTTGTGGCTAATTCGTTGCCATCTTGTTGGTTGTTTTCTTGCGACGTGATGTGGGTAGTGATATGTTGAAGTGTTAACCAAGAGTGTATCTTTCTTTAATTCACCACCTAATGGAGGTTGATTGGTATCTCGTACATGTTGTGGTGTCTACTATTGTTTCTTATCTTCCAATATTACTTCAACCATTGAGTCCTCATCTGATGTATCAGTACTTGTAACATTTTCTGCTTGAGCCTCCTTGGATTCTCCCTATTTTTATGGTACCTAGTTCGATGTTTGTTTTTGGTTATCGACCATTAAAGGCTCATCATCTGATGTGTTAGTGTCATTAGAGCTTTGTGCTTCTGCCTCCATAGTCTGTGCTTGGGTCTTAATAGAAATATCCTGCAATGTAATTTTCTTCTTTTTATACCAGAGTTTCATGAATTTCTTCTGCGCATTAATATCGACAGTACCCACAGATTCCATCCAAGGATACCCCAAAACAACATCCAAGTTATCCATCTTTGAAGTATAAAAATCACAATGCAACGCATACTTATCCATAGAAAGCTTCAAATATTTATAAAATCGAACATCCTCATTATAAACTTGTGTGTTTTCAATGTGTTTTGCTGGAACTTGCAATTTTTTGTCAAATTAACATTGATAAAATTATGCTTGCAACTAGGATTTATAGACACAATGATATTCTCCTTTTGAATCAATCCATGAACCTGTAATAAGGATATACCAACAGAAAATAACCCTTTAGGTTTCTTGGTTTCCTTCTTTCCTGTAAAAATAAAATCTTTGCTAGGTTCTGTGCTTGTCTATCTGAGCTTAGTAAGATGACCCAAAAAATTAGATTCACAGTCAAAGCGATCACAAATGAATTTTGTGAACATCTGCCAAGTAATTTTCCTTGGATAGCATTTAGAATGCCCCTACCACCATTGCCATATTTCTTGGTCTAAGTAAAGGTCTCCCACACGTAGTTTAGTTTCATCATCTACAATGTGATTCAGAGTGAAATATTGTTCCATTTGTGTTATCCATATTTCCGGATTAGAGCCATCAAATTTGTATATCTTCATCAAATTCCGATCTAGGCACGGGAATTTCAGATTCCCACTGCAATTGTCTCGTTGTCACAAAAAATTCTGAAAAAGAGTTGTTTTAAAATCAGCGATATCTCCCTCATCTGGACTTTGATTCGACTAATTTTTTTTTGAAATTCGGTATTTTTTGTAAAGAACCTAGATCTACAATTAGATTCTGAAAATGTTGCCCCAAAACATACAAATCTGATGTGCAAACTCACCACCCGAAAAATGTCTGCAACACAGCTGATTTTAAAATCAGCGATATCTCCTTCATCCAAACTCTGATTTAGCAGATTTTGTTTTCAAATTGGGTATTCTTTCATAAAAATACCCAGATATGCAATTAGATTCTGCAAATATTTCCCTATCACGTACAAATCTGATTTGCAAACTCACCGCCCCTAAAAATATCTGCAACACAGCTGATTTTTTAAATCAGCAATATCTCCCTCATCGAGACTCCGATTCAGCCTTTTTTTTTTCCAAGTTGGGTATTTTTTCACAAAGAACTCATATCTGCAATTAGATTTTGAAAATATTGCCCCAAAACATAGAGATTTTATCTACAAACTTGACACCTCGAAAAATCTCTACAACACTGTTGATTTTTAAATTAGCAATATCTCCCTCACCCGGACTTCGATCCGGCCGATTTTCTTTTTCAAATTGGGTATATTTTCACAAAAAACCCAGATCGGCAATTAGATTCTACAAATTTTTCACCAAAAACTTTAGATCTAATTTTCAAACTCGCCGCCTCAAAAAGTTCCTACAAAAAATAAAAATAAAAATTTTCCGCTTTGCCCAAGAAAGTGCTCTGATACCACTTGTTATAGATCTGATCCAAAAATATAAGATAATATAAATATACCCAATAACTGTAAATAATCATCAGGAATAACAAGATCTGAATATAGATAGAGACGCTTCACTTTGTTAATCAAACCCTTATGGTAGGGCAACACCATACATTCACTCCTTAAGGAAGGAGAAAATTCCACAAGCCATATGTCTGTTCATACAATATTCCTTGACATCTCTCAATGGGGAGTCTCTAGCCTCTATATAGGCCTCATACATACAATACCATTCGTCAATACCATGGTTTCCTTAATACCATCTATCTAATACCATGGGCTTATTACATTATTACTAACTACATGGCCCCTTACATGATACAGGTTAACCGCCTTATTTATTACTATGGCCCATCCTATTATTACATTATTCCCTTGGGTACCTCCCTCTATACCCCATACTATCCCCCGTAGGTATACTACATTAATGCTTTTCTAAACATTGTAGAAGAAAAAGTTGGTCAATGCCTAACAACCAAAATTCTTTGGGAGAAACTTCAAGATCTCTATGAAAGTAGAAATCATGTAAGTCAAGATGATGATGATGATGACTATTTCAGGTCAAATAATTTGACATTAAAGAAGAAAAAGGAGTAGTTTATGTAGAGGAAAAATTGATGAGTGTCATATCTAACCTAAGAACAGAAAGGAAGCAAAATCGAACATTCGAAGAAGAGGTTTTCCTTGTAAGGAAGCTAGGAAAAATGAGGAAATATTGACAAGAAGATTAGAAGAATATGTTCATAAGAATGAATCATAGATCAACCAAAAGCAAAAGGAACTAGATACAACTGTTGCAGAAATAGTTAGGCTCATGTAAGAAAATGAAAGGAAGAAATAACAAATACAAGTTCTTAACAAAGAAGCAGAAAAGGTCACTCTTTTAAAGATACAAGTAGAAGAGTTAGTAGAAGGATGGAAAATATTGAAAATATGGTTTCAAGAAGATATTGATCAACAACAAGGAGAAATTGACACTACCCTATCTAAAATAGATACAGCTATTGTAGAAATAGGTAGGCTCATGTAAGAAAATGAAAGGCAGAAATAACAAATACAAGTTCTTAACAAAGAAGTAGAAAAGGTCACTCTTTTAAAGATACAAGTAGAAGAGTCAGTAGAAGGATGGAAAATATTGAAAATATGGTTTCAAGAAGATATTGATCAACGACAAGGAGAAATTGACACTACCCTATCTAAAATAGATAGGCTTGGGAAGGAGAAATTGACATTATTCCAAAAAAATTAACATATTTACTCCCTGTGAATAATGGAAGAAAAGGGAGTGTATGCAAGATCAATTGTGCTTTTAATAATCTATCTTTGAAAGGCTAACAACTAGGATATATGAAGAAGTCTATAGAATGGAATTAAACATTATGAATAGTTTCATTGCAGTAAATTTGGTAGATAAAGTTGTGGAAAGAATTGCAAAAGAACCCATGTCGTTGATGCATAGTGACACGCAGAATGAGCTATGGCAATTCATGTGAAGCATAGTAGGGGGCTATAGGTTTTCTATTGTAGAAGGAATTGAGGAAGATAAGTAACGAAAGGAAGAAAAACATGTTGTAGGAAGATAGAGGACAAAATTTTGATAGGGGAAATCAGGAAGAACGATAAATGTAGGCAGCTTGTTAGGGGGAGTAACCTTTTGCCATTGATGCCAAAGTAGGGGAGAAATTAGGAGAAGAAGATTCAGGCATGAAGTCAGGGGAGGAGTGATCGCAAGGAAATTATGTGTTTCCATAAATGACAAATGGGGAGATTATTGAATGGTGTTGTCATTGATGCCAATGTCAATTAATGAACTTTGTTAATATATGTCTTATTTATCATCAATTGGAAGCTCCAATAGAAGGATTGTTGGAAACCCCAGTAGCCCTGCATTTGTTGACGTGTTTTTGTATGAAGCTCAATGAACTTGATCTCAATATAATCCTTATTGGATTCTCCCTGTCAAGTTTATTCGAGTGGTATGTTGAATTCCCTATATCTCTCACATTTTTGGAGTTATGCTTGTTTGAATATGAAGCCTCGATCTATGGGTAAAAACCTCTAAGGTGGATAACGTGGCAGAGTCTCAATGATTGACTTAATTCTCACTAAATATTTAAAAAAATCAAAGGTTGATGGTTGAAATAAAGATAAATAATAATCCTTAGGCCCCTAATCATTTAATGGTCCAAAGTATCTATTAAAGTGTTAAAATTATTTGAGTAATGGCACCATTGCTAAGTTAGCTTTCATTTCGTTTTGAAATTTAAAATTATAATCAAATTTTTTCATCCAAAGGTGGAAGTTGGCTTCCCTAATTTGACTTCTCCTATTATATATAAAATTAATAATTAGATCACAATGGTATGGATTGAACATCCACAAAAAGGTTCCAATCCTTTAAAATTATCAACCCCTATGGTGTATTGCAAAATTAGAAGAAGGGTTTTCGGGTTTTGTTATTTTTTTAAGGGTTTCATTGATTTTCAATGCACGAGGATGGGTCTCATTTACCTATAGAATTTACCTTGGAACATCTTCTCAACAAAGTCTAGATATTCATGACTTGGACTTAGACTTGAATTCTTCTCCTTGATTTTCGAAACTCAAATTAATTTCTTGACTACATAAGCTAGTGGATGGAACCATATTCTAAGGTGCTCACTTGATTAGGTCCAAGGCCAAATAGTCTTCTAGAACTTTATGTGAAGGAAGTGATTAGACTTTTGTAGTAAGGAAAGTTTGAACTAGACCATATACCATATGAACTCCCTTCTTGAGGTATTTTTGATGAAGGAATTCATCCTACTAGTGGAAATTTTTTGGCATTATTTAGTGGATTACAAAAACATTTTTATTGTGGTTTCATTGGAGTACTCAAACTACTATTGTGGTTATTCTTAGTAGATATAAGTGGCAAATGTTGTAATTCCAAATATTGTTGAAACTGGTTACGACCCTTTCCTTGGTAATTATGGTGCAATGTTTTAAAGAAGGCATAAACGTACAAATTTTTAAACTTTTTCAGTATTGGTCTAACATTGGTATCAAAATGTTTATTTAAGACCCTACCTTAATCATAAGAAATTCAACAAGATTTGTGTCCCTTTTGGAGCACAAGTTAATCCAGTTTATATTGCACTGAGATTTGTAATTTCGTGAACCTCTGTAAATAAGTTAGAAACAATGTAATCATATAGGACCTCATCATAGTAGGATTGAAACCATCAAATGTTGGCATTATGATACAAGTGTTGCCGTTGATGGTAACTCACTCACAGGTCAGTTAAGATTTGATAAAAGGAAACTCTCATTGTAACAAGTCAATTCAGAGGTAACATTCAGAGGTAACAGGACATTGGTACCAAAGAACAGGACGTTGGAACAAGGGTCTACTGATCTGAACCAAGAAATTGAAGGAAAAGGATGTTGTAGGTTATATATGCAGGTTCACTTTGACAAAGAAGCGTATACACGTGGGTTAACAGAACAAAAAGAGTGTATATGTATACACGTACTTTCACAAGACAAAAAGCGTGTATAGTTGGAAAATCAAGGAAATTCAAGATTAAAGAATACCAAGGGTCAATACCATGGTATTAACCCACAATATTGAGCAGAGTAATGACTATTTGATCTCGTCCAATGCCACGGGTTCTAAGTGTTGTTTTGGTCCAAGGTATTGAGAAAAGCCAAAAACTATATAAGTAAGAGAATATCAAAGGACCAAGTGTGCAAGTGAAAAGTTTTCTCAGGAATATTTATATCTGAAGTATATTTTATGTTGCAAGGGCTATGATTATGATATGATATGAAATATTTCGTGCACCTTGGATACACTGTTGGATCAAAATCATGACCTGAAATGACTTATCATTGTATGATCTGATATTTTTTGGGCTAGATCTCATTGCTTACGCATGTTTTATTCTTTAAATGTCATGATCTGGGTATGTCTGAAGTCTGAAATAGTAGCAAAGTTGTAATTTAATATTTGCAGAGCTATATGCTGACTTGCGTTGGTAAAGGCATGTATACATGCATGTTCGACTCTTCCAAGTAGCGTATGGAAAATAAAAGCATGTTCTTCAGAAATGATGAATGTATCTAATTAGTGCTGTTGTTTTATTTTTGTATGTCAATTAAGTCTTCTTAAATCTGAATGTAAGACTGAATGCATAATCAATATGTGTCTAATTGATTGATTGATTAAGTGAGAAGGGGTATATTTTTTGCTAACTATCTGGATGTTTGTAAATTGACGGTAGATGTTCAAAATATTACTGGTTGGTACAAATTTGATTCAAAAGTTTGTATGATTCAGTAGTTTGGAGCTATACACAGGTTTTGTTACAAGAAGTAGCGTATACATGTAGGTTAGGTTCATTAAAGTAGCATATACATTCTGATGTATGAATTTTGAAGTTGTAGTTGGTTCTGAATGATGATGTAGACTTCTGGGTTTAGCATAGTGTTCTAGTGACAATGATCTGATTGTTCCGATTAACTAATTATTAGTTGATGCAGTCATTATTATAGAGTTTGAGCTTCAAAGTTTTTAATGGGTCTAGTGTGAAAATTTGATGAAACATGGCCTTCATATTGTGTTGTTGTTTACCAGGAGTATCCAGTTTGAAAATTAATGAAATGTGGTCCCTAGAGGAAGAGAGAAGATCGTAGCTTTTTTTAGGTTGGCGCCTACATACTAGTAAACATATCAGCTAGTACAAGAGCTAGGGGGTTGTAGCTCCCTTCTAGTAGAAGCTAGGAAATGAGAGGAGGTTGTATCCATTTGTAGGTAGGTGCCTACGTACTAGTATGAGTCTGCACTAGTACAATATTGTAGACCGGTTTTCTTTATATTAAGAAGATAGAGACAACAACAATAGGTGGTTTTTCTCCCGCATTGGGTTTCCACCTTAAATCTTGGCGTTCATGTGTGTTGCTTATGTGTGATGATTTATTATGTTATTACTGCACATATTTACCATATAATAAGATATCGATGCACTGATTAAAGATGAACACATGATAAATTAACTAAATGATAATTTCTATGGGTATATGCGAGTTTCTTTAATCACAGTAGCATGCACATGCAAGTTCACTTCACTGAAGTAGCGTATATAAATATGATTTGGAGATGAAAGATTATTAAATTGTAAACAACGATTCACCCCCCCTCTTAGTATTATTTCCAACATCAAAGTGATATATCCTTTCGATCTGAGTTGAAACTTGCCAACAACACTATAGAGAAGCATTTTAGAATTATGTGATTTGATTTAAATAAATCTTGACTCGGCACCATGGCCCTTTCTAAACCATATTTGCAGCTTAAATACTTAGCACTTTATATGTCCTAGCACATATCCGAGAAATGTGTATTAAACTATAAAGAATTATGGTTGAATGATACTATTGCGTGGATCAACGTGTGTGTGTGTGTGTGTGTGTGTGTGTTTGAATATTTGATACATGGGCATGTATAAATAGATAAACACCAATAATAATTGTGTTGGAAGTAATAGGTATTGGCATGACCACGACTACGTTCATGCTCTCATCCATGAATCTCTCAAAGCCTATTATCGCTTATAGACCACCCATGTGAGTTAAGGGAATTTAATACATTAAATTTATATGTTGGGTATATTGATTTGTTAAGGGAATATTTTCTATTTTGCACATTATATGATAAGAATAATGGGCCCCATATAAATATTTCGTTGCCATTATGGTACAAGTGTTGTCCTTGATGGAAACTCCCTCACAGGTCAGTTCAGATTTGATAAAGGGAAACTCACATTGTAGCAGGTCAACACAGAGGTAACAACGCAATGGTACAGAAGAACAGGGAGTTGGAACAAAGGACTACTTACCAAAATCAAGAAGTTGAAGAAAAATGTTTTTCTAAGTTAGTTTAATGCAGGTTCACCTTGTCAAAGTACAGTATACAAGCATGTTCACTGTAGAAAAAGAGTGTATATGTATGCGTACACTTTCATAAGAGGAAAATCATGTATGGGATGAAAAATTAAGGAAAATTAAGGTTAATGAATACTAAGGGTCAATACCGTGGTATTAGCCCACAATATTGAGTAAAGTAACAGTTATTTGATCCTGTCCAAGAATAGCACATTTTCTAAGTGTTGTCTTGGTCCGAGGTATTGAGAAAGGCCAAAAACTATATAATGAGGAGAAGATCAAAGGGCCTAGTGTGCAAGTGAAAGGGTCTTTCATGAATACTTCTATCTGAAGTATATTTTATGTTGTAAGGGCTATGGTAATGATATGATCTAAAATATCACGTGTATCTTTGGATACAATGTTGGACCAGGATCCTGAGACCTGAAATGACTTATCATTGTATGATCTGATAATGGATGGAATAGCTCTGAATGCTAATGCATGTTTTATTCTGTAAATGTTATGATCTCAGTATGACTGAAGTCTAGAATAGTTGTGAAGTTTTAAGTTAGTATTTGTAGATCTATATGTTGGTTCACCTTGGTGAAGGCACGTATACACGCTGGTTCAGCACTTCGAAGTAGTGTATACATTATGAAATATGATGTTTGAAGTTGTAATTGATTTTGGTTATTGATGCAGAGTTCTGGCTTCAACTCTATGTTCTGGTGAGAGTGATCTAGTTGTTCATATTAATTTATTATGATTTACTTCAGTGTTGATGGGTTTCAGTGATTGGTTGTATTACAGTGATGATTGATTTTTGAACTTCAATGTTACTGATGGGTCCAATATGAAAATTTGATGAAATGTGGCCTTCATATTGTGTTATTGTGTACCAGGAGTATCTAGTCTAAAAATTTATGAAACGTGGTCCCTACAGCAAGTGAGAAGGTCGTACCCTCTGTAGGCTGGCGCCTACGTACTAGTAAAGATATCGGCATGTACAAGAGCCAGGGTGTTGTAGCTCCCTTCTAGTAGCAACTGGAGAACAAGTGAAGGTTGGAGCCTTCTGTAGGCCGGCACCTATGTACTAGTAAACATATCAGCTAGTACAAGAGCTAGGGTTTTGTAGCTCCCTTCCAGTAGTAGTTGGAGTACGAGAGAAGGTTGTATCCTTTTGTAGGTGGGTGCCTGCGTACTAGTATGAGTCTACACCAATACAAGATTGTAAACATGTTTTTCTTATATTAAAAGAAGACAAAGATGATAGCAGCAGGTGGTTTTTCTCCCCCATTGGGTTTCCACCTAAATATTGGTGTTCATATGTGTTTCTTTTTTTTTTTTTTTTCTCTGTAAGACTGCGCTAATTTATATTACAAAAAAACGAAAATTTACATCCAATTTTACAAAAAGACCGAAGCCTTGTTTCTCCGAAGAGAATTTCCCATGACTATCCATCCAGTACATCTGGCAAAAAGGAACCAGTTTCTTCCAACCTACATAACCAGCATATAATTGACACAATAGGCTTTTGAGCCAACACAGCGGACATATAACTTGGCACGATGGACCCATGACTTGACATAATCAACACGTAGACTGACATTGACGACACATAAACCTTCACGGTGGACCTTGACGCCTTGACAAGCAAACACACAGAGTAAAACAGAGAGAGATGGACCGAGAGTAGCATTCCTGGCCGAGAGAACGGAGAGGCTTCTGAGCTAGTCCTCATCAGTTAGGTGAGGCTCATCCTCCATCATTAACCCCTTGAGCTTCTTGTCTTCCGCCTCATCTGGGTGCATCCTTCCTTGGGCGGGCTCGCTGGTTCCAGCCTCTTCAGCTTGAATGGGTTGCCTCAAATCCACTCTGGGGACCTGCATATCCACCCTTGGCACTGTCAGGTTGTCCCGTGGCCTCCGTAGGTCGCTACAGTGCTCAACAGTGATTGATACAATGAGCGTATTATTCTCCAATGTGCAGGGGATGCGGTATCTAACTGCTGGATGTTCCCAGTGACCGCATTCCATGGGTTCTCCCCTGTCTCTTTCAATTCGCTGGCCAACTGTTCGACGTGGACTGCTGCCTGGTTCAGGAGGAATATCAACAGAGGAAGAGGGTGAAGTGGCGGGCCTCTGTGTAGCAGGACGGCCCCTCGAGCCACCTCTTCGACTGCTCATCCTTTGCCGCTCAGACATTCTGCGACTGCCTCTTTTGACAAGAATCCTTGGTGAAAGCCTGCACCTTGCCAGAGTATGCTCTGTCGCCTTCAGAATCTGCTCAGGTCTCTTTGAGAAATGCGGGAATGCAGTATGGTGAACGCACTTATGGGTTGCCATATTCCTTGTTCCAGGTTGCGCATTGAATGGCGCCTTAACTCGATTTGTCTTCCCAAGGATTATCCCTGTCGCCATAAATTGCTCTGGAGCCGAACTGGTCTTCTCACTGTCTTAAGCCTCCTGCGCAGTTATTACTTGGGCATGTTGGTTTATGGCAGCTCGTCCGGGCTGACAGCTGCCCATGTGACGAGCCACCCGCCGCTCATCCTTCACATGCACCCGCATCCGGGGTCATATGTGTTTCTTATGTGTGATGCTTTATTCTATTATTACTACCCATGGTTATTGTTTAATGGTTAATAAAGTACTGATGCACTGATTAAATATCAATATATGATGAATTAACTGAATCATAAGTTCACTAGATATATGTTGGTTGCCTTAAGAATAGTTGCATGCACATGCGAGTTGCCTTCACTGAGGTAGAGTATATAAATCTGATTATGAAAAGAAAAAGTTATTGATTTCATAATACTGATTGAACCCACCCTCGCCCCCGTTAGTATATATTTATATATTTTACTTTTTTTTTGAAATTTTGATTTGTCATGTAGTTAGTAATTGTGGGTGGTCAAAAAATACTTTGGATGTTGCCTATTAAGAATCAGATTATAGAATACTTCATTTTATATAGTGATTTTGGTTTATTTTAGGCATCATTAATCTTAGTTGATTTTAGGAAGAAGTGTCACAGTCATATCTTTGTAGTGAACACTCATAAGATGTCTTGATGTTCTATTTTAATGATTTCATTCTTTACTACAAGTTGTAAAAATCCAATGTGTAGATTATAGAGGAAGATCTGATTGATAAGATGGATAAACTTAGTATTAGCAAATTTTAGTGACAACGGTTGCAATTGAGGAAACAATTGTAGGATTTATTGGGACAGTGGTTACAACATTTGTAGTTTTTGAGTTTATAATATTGTGAAATTGTTTGGACTACATAAATGAAATTGATCATTTTACAAAGGTATAAGTAGTTCAATAAGTTTAGGGTTGAATGACAAAGGCATAAGAAGTTCAATTGAATTTCAAAGACAAAGGCATAAGCAATTTTGACTTGCATATTCTTGTTTTGCGATTTCCTATTGATATCGAGCAAAAGTGCATGTAGTCTCAAAATTGTGAAATGTGGTCCACTAACTGATCAGGGTGGTAGGGTGGTGAAAGGAAGGAGATTTGAGTCTCGTTTACGATTGAGCTTGAGAACACTTCAGGGTGGAATGATAGTGCCAGGGTAGGTTGTAGCTTGCACTGGGAATTGGAGCATCCATCTAGTAGAAAATGGTAAACATGGCGTTGGAGCATCTGTTAAGTTGGATCGTGAAGACTAGGGCCTTGGAGAATCCTTTCGGTTGCAGTTGGCAAACAGGTAAACATGGCATATGAGTGTCCTATATATTGGAGCCTGTAAATCAGGGGGTTAGATCCTCCTTTAATTGGAGTTGAAAACTTGATGTAAATATTTTGATGAACAATATTAAGAAGTGTTCGGTGGTTTTTGTCTCGAAGGGGATTCCAGCTAAAATATTTTTATCTATTGTTTCTATTGTTATGCATTTTTGAATCGTATTAAATAATATTTATGTTTATATGATCCTAATAACAATTAATGCTCTATGAAATTAAAAATATATTATTGATAAGAAATATTGATTTGCCCCCTTCTCAGTATTTCCAACAACCTTGTACCTAGTTACAAAATAAACCAGCAACATGAAAGCTTTGATAATTAAAGATGATTGTCAACATAGTAAATCTAAAAACCTAGTAAGGATACAAAGAATAATGCAACTAGGCTGGAAAAATATTAGAAACATTTCTCAAATCGGTTCTTTCATATCAACATGGGAAATCAATTTGTTAGCACAAGGATTCTACTTCGCCAAATTATTCAAGAATTCTGTAATACTCAAGGTGATACATTGTGCAAGGATGAAAATCATTGACTTCATAGCATACACAAGAAATATAAGAATTTTATCATTCATAGAAGAGTTCAACAAGAAGTATTTCATTTGATCATAATTGTTGTCTACCTATGAGATATATCCACCTTCACATTTTTTATTATTTACCTATGAGATATATCCACCTTGTACCTAATCACCATGTGAACCAGTAAATTGAGGATCAAGAGTATGTAAAGCAATTGTTGGTGAGCAGATTGATCAATTGAATATAGGTACAAAGAACCATGGGATGGAAATGATAGAATATGACGGGTATACCTTCAAGAAAAAATACTTTCTATCATATTATATTAAATACTTAGATTATGAACATTAATATAATCTCAAGGAATCAAGGGATCAATATTCTCCTTATGTATTAGAACATTCAAATTTTGCTTCAGTGAAATATTGATCATGGAAAGGGGATGAAGGTGGAATAAGTGGATAAACAATTTTATATTCATATTTTCCAATTCCAACATTGGCATGACAGACCACTTTCTTTGGTAATGAAAAAGGAGGAGGAGAAGGGACAAAAGGGGGAGCAGATTCCTACTCTAAGATTTGAGGTCTCTCTTGACTAAGAAAAGTTTGGAAAATGGAATTTTAAGTGTGACTTATTTGATTTTTTATTTTTAAATTATTATCATTATAATATAACCCATTACCAATAGGGATTTTAGATTCAAATTGTTTCAAAGAGATTTGAACCAATTGCTGAAACTTTTCACCCATGAAATCCCAATCAACATTTTCTTTTGAAAATTCATAACAACAGTGAAGAAATCTATCAATAGAATCATATAATTATTCATCATCTTTCATTCTAAGTTGATTGATTCTTTTGTACACATATTGATAATTTTACTTTCAAAATATTCACGAAGCTCTTTGATGAGTTGTTCAAGTGAATTAATAGATGCGACTACTAACATGTGAAACCATTGCTTCACATGACCTTCATCTGTGAGGGTGAACAACCTGTCAATAAGATCTTTACAATATATGGCATTAGATTTACAAATTTGAAGAAATTGAAACATATGTCCAAGTACAATTGTTTGACCCTCGCCATCAAACTTAAATTGTGACAAGTAATGGATTATTTCCGTCGCGATGGAAATATTTAAACTTTTTGAAAAACATCCCAAGCTTAAGATTTGAGAGGCTCCATTTCAAGATGAATTCTTCGGACTAGACTCTAGGAGATCAGCTTGTCATGTGCCCCTCCTTCAAGTGCCATTTTCTGTTGGAAGTATGCCAACACAAGGGTGTCTCCCTCATATGATATCCCAATAATACTTGACATGTTTACAATAGGAGCCCCATCTAGGAAATCGGCCTGAGTGCCATTTTAGTGATCTTAAAGTTTCCTTAGTTGAAATTAATCAACATAAAAGAAAATACTCATAACTTTTGATACAAGCAAGTTAACAATTTGAAACACATAGTTACAATGTGTATGAAGTAATTTCATAGACAGGGAGAGAGAGAGTTAACACTTAGAAGAAAAATAATAGTACCATCCCAATAAAGACACACACACATATATAGAAATAACCATTAATTAATCTGCAAAATAGTTTGCAAAGTAACAACGATCATGAAATCAAGAAAGATGCTCATTTTAATTAAGATTTATAGCAAAGCTAACGAGATAGTTCATTTTCTTTAGTACATATGAACACAAACATACATCGCAAACATGAAAGAATAGTCTTACAACATTCACAATACATGCATGAAAGTACATCGGGTTTTGAGAGCTTCAAAATATTAAGTAAAAGTTTCAAGATACACAATTACAATGATGCATCACGAGTCCCAATAGTAGAACAAGATGCCGCCACTTGCTCCTCTGAAGAATGATCTGCTGTCCTATTCCAAGCTTGAGAAGAAAAGTCTAAAAGTATATTTGCTTGGGTAATTAGAGTTTATTTATAACAAATTAGTTGAACTTTCACCTCCCATGTGACTTTTCAGTTCCCTCATCACTCATGAGCTTCCTATATGAGTTTTGAGCTCCTATATGACCTTTGGACTTCATAGTGATTGTTCACATTCCATGTGTCACCCTTAGGCTTACACATATTTTACATTTTCGATTTTTCAAAATAAAAAAAATTATATTCCACCGAAAGTGTGGCAAACCACATGTTTATGTTCATGCTTTGGAGAAAGACGATTTGGAAATTGTGACATGAAACTCCATTATAATGTATCAAACGTAAGCCCTCTCCTCTGCTACTACTTCATGAACTCTTTATTAAAAGGCCATAATTTATTTCATCTACACACTCCAAAAGGTCCATATATGGTATTGGAACCTTCTAAGTCATCATGGATTTCCATTTATCTGTCATAGTTCAAAATTCATTTATCTCCTACATGATGGTATCTTTGTGTCTCACCTACACAAGAATCTTCTTGAAACCTCTTCTTGATGAACTCCTTGAATATCATCTACCATGATAAGATGTTGGGCTAATAGGATTTATCTCAATAATACCTAGAAATGAAATTCACTCACGGGAAGACAAAATCAGTCCCAAAATCACCTATTCTATCTTGATTTCTCATGAAATATGCCCATTGTAATGGAACAATGCACTAGTATAGGGTGACGATATTTCTTGGGTGAAAGACACATGTTTAGGAGACAAGAGGTCAAGGTTTGGGCATTGGAAGTGTGCATTACACTAGCGAAAGAGAGAGGAACAAACTTGGGTGCAGAGAATAAGTCCTAGAGACAATGTCTAGAGGATTGAGGCCTGGAAATGCATAGTGTTCTATAACTGAGAAGACGTCTCCTAGTTGAGACTACATCGCAACAGCAAGTGGCTATAGGTTACCTTACTATCAACAATGAGTGCGCAATGTACTCCACAAGGAAGGGATTATGAAGGCTTGGTGTAAAACACAAGTGTAAGTAGTAAGTGGTTGGGTAATTGTCCTCTGTAGATGCACTATGCAAGATGTGAGGTTAAGGAAGAGCCCAAAAATTGACTAAATGTGAGATCAATTGAAACAGAGAGAGAGAAAGAGAATACAAATATGTCCCAAAAATGATAAAACACACATACACAATTAGGATTATGACAAGAATATGAAAATTTCCTAAAAAAACATGCATACGCTGAAGAGACGGAAAAAAAAACAATAATATCCAAGTGCAATAGTTAAGGCATTAGTCTATGTGACACAAGTGTTGACTACAATAAAAAAGTGGTCTTGGAGTAACGTGAAGGGACACTAAAAATGACACATGCAAGGGAAAAGCTACACATGCAAGAGGAAAAATAGGCAAAAGCAACACATGTGAAAGAAAAAGCAAGAAAAAGTGATAGTTGAGAAACTTATGTGGATGACGGTTTACTTGTAGCCAAGAATAGGATAGTGCTCCTTGTACTCCAGAAATGCACAAATATCCAAGGTTAAATTTGAATGTGAAACGATCTCTGGGATAGACTCTTTATAGAGAGAGCACATATGCAATTAGGGTTAGCGTTTGTAAGTGTGCTCAACAAATTTCAGAAAAATAGGACATGAAAGTGTGATGACTGCCACTAGGAAGTGCTACAATGCTAACTTAGGGAAGTGTGCTCCCTCCCCCAGCAAGATGTGCACATTTAGGATGAAAAAAATGTGTGTTGGCATTGTCCCTGGGATATACGCTTCCACTACCTTGAAGGAGTGCGCTTATCCACAAGAAGTGCACGCACGCTACCAATAGAAAGTGCTTTCTGCTTGATGCCAAGACGTGCACTCCACTATTTCCAAGAAGTTTGCTAGCCCTATCTTGGGGGGAATGTGTTATGAAGGCATTGAAGTTTTTTTTTATCTTGATGACTCGTTGCATCATCTCTTTCAACATTTCTAGTCGAAGTGTGATTCTGTCCATTATATTTTCACAACATAAAGGTGTCACAAATTTTCAACCATGTAGTCTTTTGAAAGGACTCATTTGTATTGATTCTTGATAACAATTATTAGATGAAAATTCCACCAAATGCAAGGTAGTCTTCCAATTTAATTGGTTTACTCATAATGTACATATAAATCGTGCCTTCCATTAATTGATTTTTCATTTTTGTTCACCCTCATATTTGTGGATGTATGAGGTGTTGGAATTTAGCCGTGCACTCAAACTTTCCAATAATAGTTTCCAAAATATTGATGTGAAATTTGGATCTATATCAGATAAGTTTGCAATAGATATTCCATGTTACTTGAAAATTTCTTTAATACAAATTTCTACAAAATTTATTTCTTTAAAAGTGGGAATCATAGGGATAAAATGACTAGAATTTCTTAAGTTATCAAATATAATCAGGATGGCATCATGTTTTTTACTATTATTGGTAGTACCATGATGAATTCCATGGTGATCACTTCCCCTTTCCATTCAGTAATGGGTAGAGGTTGTGATAACCCTATTTGGTGTTTATGTTCTAATTGAACTTTTTGGCACTCAATATATCTCACTATCTAATTTGCAATTTCCCTTTCCATTCTAGGCTAAAAAAGCCATGTCCTTATTGTAGTGATCATTTTCTGGTTGGTATCTTGAATATGGTTTCTTTTGCATTTCCTATAGTCTGAGTTTCTTGAACTCGACTAAATAAAGAATATAAAATTTATCTTTATAAGCCATAAATTCTTATACAATTGTCTAATATCCCTGATATTTTTGTTCTGCTGACTCTTACTATAAAACTTTCTTTATTTGTATAAAATACACATCCCTAGTCAAATCTTCTTTTATTACAAATTTTGGATCATATTCACAAGTACTAATAAATAGTAGATGTATAATTTGTATGGCTTGGCTAAGTGCATCAAATTTGATGCTCTCTTTTAACTTTACTTGTTTTATTTCAAGATCATATACACTAATAAATACTAACCATCTAGATTATCTAGCATTTAAATGAGGTTGATCAAATAGGTGTCTTAGTACACTATAGTCTATCATCAGAATACATTTCCTACCCTTCAAATAGGGATGCCGCATATCTAATGCATGCATAATTTATGTGAGTTCCAAATAATGGGTAACATAATTTTATTCATATTTTTTCAAATTTTGGATTTGTATCTTATCACATGATTATCTTGCATAAGCACTAAACCTCATCCTTCCTTACAAGATTCTGTTCATACTATGAAATCTTTGTTTGGGTCTATAATTGTTAGAATTAGATCATTATTCAAAATATTCTTTAATTGTTGAAATTTTTTTTCACATTAAGTATACCACACTAATTTTACTCCTTTACATTGTAAAGAACATATAGGATTGCCGATTTTTCAAAACCCTTTAATTAGTCTGCAATAGTATCTTGCAAGACCCTTAAATGACCTTACATATATCACATTCTTTGGTGTACGCAATTTCATAATACCCTTGAAATTTTCTATACCAATTGAGATTCTTCTATTAGAAATAACATGTCCCAAACACTATATTTGTCTTTTTTATACTAAACTTGGCATTTAAGTGATGTTTTCTTAATACCTACGAAACAAATCCAAGATCTTCTTTGTGTTCTTCCTCAGACTTAGAATAAATGATAATATCATTTATAAATAAAATATAAAGATATCTAAGTATACTCTAAAGGGGTTATTCATGAGACATGGATCTAGCTAGTGCATTGGTAAGACAAAATGGTAGCACTATAAATATATTATTAAACATATCTTGTTTTCAAATTTGTCTTATAAATATCATCAGCTTTGATTTTGACTTGATGATATGTCAATGTCAAGTTGATTTTTGGAAAATATTTTTTCTCCTTTACTTAATAAAACAAATAATTAATCTAAGGTAATGGATACTTATTTTCCACCATCATTTTATTCAACTATTTATAAAAATTCACATCCCAAGTGTGTAATCCCTTTTCTTTACAAATGCAAGTAGTGCTCCACAAGTAAGTACAATTGATATAATATATCCTTTTTCAAAAGTCCCAACAATTACATTTTTAACTCCATAAAATCAAGAGTACTCATTTTATAATGTGCTTTAGATATAGTTTATTTCACACACACACACACACACACACACCTCATCATTTAACCCATCAAAAAATTTAAGCCTTTTCTTATGCCATATCTTAACAAATTCATTCTAAGACCTAATTAGTTTTCCTTTGTAAGTACCACATTATGTTTTCGTAAGTGAAAACACTTGAAGTTATATGAGATATATCTATATTTGAATTTATATAATTTGTTTTATTCTACGATACCTATAAATGAATGGTTATATTTATCACAATATTTCACATGATTACAATTTTTATTTTTTTAGAACCATTGGAATATCATTCATACCTTTTTTCTGCAGTAAGATATCTCAAGGAAACCACATTATCAATGCCTTTAATG
The DNA here is from genome assembly GCA_000404065.3 of Pinus taeda. Classification (NCBI taxonomy): domain Eukaryota; kingdom Viridiplantae; phylum Streptophyta; class Pinopsida; order Pinales; family Pinaceae; genus Pinus; species Pinus taeda. The sequence continues at coordinate 52,577 of APFE030135468.1, forward strand.
TTTGGAATGGTGACTTTAATGCTTTTTCTAGATATAAGAAAGTAGATATCAAAGCTTATATATTTCATGGTATACTAAGAAAGCTACTTGTAAAGGGAAGATTAAATATCTAAGGCTTCATATCCTATTTGATTAAAATTAAACACAATTCTCTCAATATCACTAGCATGAATGGCTAAGTATTATGTACAACAATTACCTTTTCACTACTTTTTATTAGCCAGTATGCATAGGGAAAGAAATGCCTTCTTGTTTATGACTTCGTACCAAGAAGATATATTAAAGAGGAGCTTCATATTCAAGAGAATAAATTGGTGGTTTCATATAAATAAATATTGACAATAGTTGTGGAGTTTCATAATCCTTAGGTCGGATTACCTTTCATAAGTGATATGTAGCCAAAGAAATGGCAATCTTGAGAAAATAAAAATATTTGTGAAAACATAAATGGGATGGTTCTTCAATTGAACTATATTCTAATTATGCTTGTCACCTTAGCAATATGGCTTCAAATATTTCTCGTATACATAGACGCATACTCACAAAAATTAGATAATTCAATAAAAACAATAAATTGAGTCTATAAATGTAAAAATAAATTGATAACTTCTTGAGGGATGGGAGAAAGAGAAATAAAGGTATCATCGTTGTTTCCAACCACTCTAATGAATTACATCTGTCTTCTCGTGCAATATATAGAGTTTGGATTAGGTTTCAATGAACTATAGTGGAAATAGCGGTGAATGCCATGGTGATAAGAGTGAACATATAATTGCTACTATATTTAGGATAATTTTCCTCCAAGTGATATTTTTGTTGTTCTCCACAAGTGTAGTGGTGAAAGTGTGAAAACAACAGCTAGAAACGATAATGACCAACTTTTCTCTTTGATACCTCTATGAATATGATACAATAAACTTCACACTCATTTATAAAGTAAAATATAACTTCATAATAAATATTATTCTTATGTTGGTGTTGATGTCCAAAAAAAGGATGAACATATTTTCTTACATGATAGAGATATAGGGGATTTCAATATGTAATAGGTGATAACAAATTGGTTTCTACTTGTCGTAGCGGCTACAACCACCGTCCAAAATTTTGGCTTGCACCCAATTTCGGAGCCTCCCTTGAGAGTTTCACTTGATGAATGCACACACTTAGGTTCACTCCGTGAGCTCATATGAGTCTTCGCATCTGCCCTGCTTGTTCATTTCTCCCAAGCTTTTGCATGTTGATGTCAAAGTCATTCTTGCGACAATGTTCTCGTCATGCTAGACAACTACAAAGTTTGACCTCGTAGCCACGCCGGGACTCACTCCCCTCAAAAATTTCACAAAGGCTGTAGATGTTGCCTTCTCCACTCGCTGAGAAAATTACGTAGACAGGCTAGACAGACACCTAGTGCCCATCCCCGTCTCCCTCATAATATTGTGCACTTTTTCCATTTAGTCCTCCAGACAGTTGACCTACTACTCACCAAGAAAATTGTGCACTTTTCATGAGAAAGCTCTCTGCTGCCAGCAGTCCACTCAGCTTAGAAACTATGAAGAGTTGATTAGCAGGGCAGCCCCAGCCTCAGCGTAATTTTTCTTGATAGTAGCTCCCCACAGCAAACTTCCAATTCCTTCCAGGATTTACACATTTTTTGCTGCCAAGCTCCAGCAGCAAACTGCTAGTTCACATTAGGAATTGCGCAGCTTCAACTGCTAATGACCCAGCATCCAGTTTCGAGTTCCCTCTAGGAATTGTGGAGTTTTTTCTACCAAGATCTCAACTCGTTCCTCCAAAAAATTGTTTAGTTTTTGCTACCAAGCCCACACTTCCCTCTCGTTTTGGAAACTGCATAGAGTTTTCTTTCCGAACCTTCCTGTAGCACAGAATTTTCCCCTAAAAATCTACACAGTGTTTTCCTAAAGCTCAACCAGACCTCATGGACACTCACTGTCGATCCAGATTTCCCATCTTCATCACCCAGTGACTCTTATGCAATTTTCATCATTAGTGCTAGGAGCCTCCATCCTATCTCACAACCTTGTTGCCTCTCTTGGTCACCTGCATCTGAAATGATCATGTATCATGGTAGACTAGGAGGATTTGGATTTGATGTCACCTCGTCGTGAGTGACTACATGAATAGGTACACAAACAAACATGGCACGATGACGAATGGGATGAACGAAGGGAGCACATGTGGAAGGACATGTTCACCAATGGACTAACAAACGATGCATGTAAAGATATGTCCTTGAAAATGGATCATCATGCAAATATGTGTTCACGAAGGGATGAATGATAAAACATGCAAGATGTGCTCATGAACAGACAAGAAAATGAACATGTACCTTTTGCAAAGAGATGAACCTGTCAAGTCTTACAACATACAGGCAAGGAGTAATTTCCAAAAGCAACATCAAGCAAACCAACAACCATCGAAGACTCTATGCAATTTTCCATGCAGAGGTTAAGTTGTGACTCATCATGAGGACATCCATCATCCAACACCACCGTAGCTCAACATGTACACCCACAGTAGCATGAATGTACCAGCACTGTCATGTCGAGTCATGTTATCCACATCTCTACTATGAGCCATATTGTCTATCAATGTAATGTAACATGGAAGTCCAAGAGACCCACTTCTTATACAAATAGTCATGTAAAATCGAACAATCTTAGAAGTCAAACAATCATGAGGGTAGTCGAACGACCACAAGGGTCAGTTTCACCCTTGGCTATAAATACCCCCTCATTTGTACATGAAAAGGAATTTTTTTCACCTCAGCTCCTTCCACATACCCAAGAGAGTCTGTAATCCTTTCTTTAAGGAGTAGGTAGTGGATTCTATGCCCCATCCATGGGGTTAGTGATGTATGGTGTAACGATGTGTCTTGGAACTTTTGCTTAATTTAGAAGCCTACTAACAGTTCAAGATGTTTTCACACATGTATTGTAACTGTTGTAAGACTAATCTTAAAAAAAAATTATGCATGTTCTTTTAACCTCTGTTTCACACTTGAACTATTTCACTTGTTTTAATACATAATATATTAATGAAAATGTGTTGTATATGTTGTTAATGTTGTCTCGTCCATGGTGGATACCTTCCCTGACATCGGACAAACCTTTCACATAAAACTTGATCTAATGACTGCTGCACTCGTGCGGACTCATCCATTGAGTGTTGTACGTGTTATCTTCCATTGTGTGTTGTGACTTCCACATCTGTGTGGACTATTCCTCTGGAATCTGTGCATATCCTATTGTGTTGTGTGTTCCTAGAAGATTTGGGACTTACTCCAAACCGACTTGGGACTCACTCTCACCCTCTCCCTCTACAATGAACGAACCATTGACACAAATAACACTTACAATGACCAGGCATGCAAACCTCACTTCTCGAAGGAAAAAAAGACCACTCTCCTATGCTGACAAGCAAGAGTTGAGGCAACTCTTTAAGATAATGGCAACCGGGCCATCATACCGGATGGGACTCCCACACCAAATGGTGATAGGTCTAGTTGGGACTTTATACTGAGGTGATCCCCAAAATGTTAGCAGGTCTAGTATCGTAAAAATTTCTGGCGCTAGAAGGAGGGCAGCCAATTGTATATGGTAGAATTTCCTCTCACACTCATTCATCAACTAGCTAGTCAAAGTAGTAACTCACAATCCCTATCACCTACGCGCAACTCTGCAGTTGGTTACTCCTTGCCTCCCAAAACTGAACATGAGATTTCATATCATCACCTTCTCTCCGTCCATCCCATCACTTTCTAATTTGCAAAAGCATTTGGACTGATCCAAGGCATACAACATCTTCCATATGAATCAAGGAAGCCAAAATCCACTCCTACAAGAGTTGTTGTATCATCAATGGAAGAAGCAGTCCTTGCAACACTTGAAGGTCTAGCAGAAGCTATTGAATACGGAGATGAACCTACAGTCTTCCCACAAGGAAAACACAAAACTCTTGTGGTCTTAGGATCTAACTCTAGTATAAGAGGTGGAGGTGGAGAAGAACCAACGAACTCGCAATCGAAGCCGTCAGATGTTGAAAGAGATGAACATGATGAAGAAGAAGAGGAGATGGCTAACCCAAATCTGGAATTGATGACTTAGGGACTATTTTCTCTCCTATCTATTATGTACAAGATTCTGATGTGAGTGGAGAGAATGAACATCAATTTTAACTCAGACAACATGGTGAAGGTAGAACATCACTTGGACAACTTCTACTTATAGCTGTAGAACCTTGAGGTACGGTATGACGTCGTAGCTTATAGATTGTTTTAATGTACCTTGGATGGTTGCGCAATTGCATGGTATCATAGCCTTGCACTGAAATCTATACAGAACTGGGGTGCATTCGAACGCGTGTTCCTTGAAAATTTCACTGATGACAAGATCCCAACCATGCTACTCAAAGAATTGGGAAGCCTGAAGATGGAGGGAAAGGGAAAGGTGAAAGATTTCAATCAGAGGTTTACACACATATTGAACAAGTTTGCAACAGACACTAAACCTCATGACTCTATCATTGTTGATTACTACACGTCCACGCTACTGACTAGCATTGCACAGTTCATCAAGCGAGTTGCGAAACCAACACTCTTAGAAAACTGCGAAGAGGCTATTGCTGTTGAGAAATACTATGCAAAATTGGAGTCATCAAGGATGACGAATCAGAAAAGGACACCAAATATGAAAGCAGGAAGTCCCAAGTGATGGAAAGAAAGAATAGAGACAAGGAAGCAACTGGTACTGAGACCCTCACTCCCCTGGTCAAGAACTTCACTATAGAAGTTTCTGAGCTGAAACAACAGAAAATGGACACATTTGCAAGCAACGATCTAGGCAGAGACAAGCAAGAAACTCAACAAGCAGCAGCTGGTCCACTCCAAAAATTGTGTAGAGCTCTGTCTTCCAAGTTAAACAATGTGTAGATCCTAAGTTTTGTTCATTCCACGAAGAAAATCACCCTGGGAACTCTTGTTCAGACTGGAAGCGAGTCACGAACTCTATATGTAGTCATACTTTCAATGCAGAAAACAATATGCAGGAGCATTCAGAAGACACTGATGATGACGAAGAGGTTGCACTTGATGAACCATCAAGTTCTAGGAATGTGGTGAATGCATATCAGGGCTTGCAAGCAAGGTCAAAGATTAACACCAAGAAGTGGCCCCAAAATAAAAATGATCGATACAATCTCAGGAGCAAAGGGGTTCCCCTTACACTTGGGGAAGTACAAGAAAAGATGAGACTGTTGTTGAGGAAGGTTGATCCACCAACCACCCCAAAGCTGAAAACGCAGAACAAGTCTAGGAAGACAACGATAGACAAAAGTACATCCATGAGTAGCTAGTTGCGAAACACTCCACTGGACGACATGAACGTTCGTTCTATCCCAGACACCTTGGTGAGTCTACCACCTATCAAATACAAAATTGTATATGACATGAAGAAAACTTGAGTGAACAATAGTTTGTTCGAGGTATCTAATATCGAGAGTGAGCGAGACATCCTGTTGTGTGCATTGGGATATACAACAATGGAAAACAACCTCTACCAGCAAGGGAGCAAGCACACCTCCTCGATCACTTTATACTATACTCAACACACTCCAGATGGAAGAAGCAAACTAAGGTTGCCCTCCATTCTTGCTATCAGTCAGAAAAATTTAACTGTAATGTTCACAACTACTTGGTTGATTCTAGTGTGACATCCAATGTCGTGCTGCTCTCCATTACAAAAAAGATCAATGCACAATGGAGCGAGACATCCATGTGAATCATACAACTTGATCGAACATCAGTACCAACCGTTGGTGAACTACGAGACGTGATCATCCAAATTTCTCATGATGGTCGAACCCACCAATGCATCAACATAATGGTTGTGGACATGCCGGAAGCATACGGTCTACTACTTAGCAGAGACTGGTCCAACAAGCTACATAGTTATTTTGCTACATACTAGTCTCACATGTGGCTTCTGAACAAGGGAAAATGCAACTAGATTCAGGTGTTATCCAAGAGGTATATGAAACACAATGTCACTCCCTTGAATGGATAGAATGAACCATTGGCCTTCGCAAAACTCATGTTTAGCAACTGCCTCCTTGAAATAACATTGGGGTGTTATCCCATATGACAAGGTCTAACCCCACCAGACATGTAGTTGGGACTCCTTCCTTACACAACTGATGGTAATGAAACCTTTACAATACATTGTAACAATAGTAGTGGTAGTAGAAGCAACAATAGTAACAATAGTACTAGCACAATAAGTGGTCTGTGTACAGATAAATTGTGGACCATGTAGGTTGACAAATCAAAGACATAGGATGGCTCAGGAGTTGGATGTGTCTTTATCGACCCTTTTAGCAAGAAGCATCTAGTTTCAAGTCGCCTGGAGTTTGAGTGCATGAACAATGCTGCTGAGTATGAAGCACTTGTGTTAGGATTGCACAAGGCCATCAATGTCAACGTGGTCGTGCTCAAAGTGGTAGGTGATTCAGAGATAGTGGTAAGGTAGGTATGTAACACCATTCACTGTTTGTCACCGCATCTCAAAAATTATCAGCAAGAGCTATGGTAACTAATCTCAAAATTCCAAGAATTTAACATCATTGTTGTACCACGTACGTGTAATGTAGGTTCCAATGCTCTGGAAAATTTATCTTCGAGAATGTCACCGATTAGGGATAGATTTCCTATTGAAATTTTGTAAAAACCATATATCCTGGACAACATAACTAATCTACGCATGTTTAGTTATGATCAACAAATACTGCATTTCATGGCCAATGCTGATGTCTTCAAAGATGCAACGATAGATGATGATGAGCACGAGCACTCTCTGCAAGCAGAAGCTGGTGACAAGAAAGGTCACCTTATCACGAAAGGTGGGGAAAAATTGGAAATGATTTATGACTTGTGAGAACATTTTCAGGGGCTGAGGAATAACAAGACCCATAGTTCCACCATGAGGCACTAACTGATAAACTGGGGAATAGAACAAGATCCGAAGTTTGTCAATCTTGGTACATGTTGCACACAGCAAGAGCGGCATGCCTTTGTTCACTTATTCAAACAGTACCGAGATGTGTTCATGTGGATGTAGGTTGATTTGGAAAATTATGACATGCGGATCATCCAACACATCATCCTGACCAAAGAAGGGGTCAAGCCATATCAACAGAAGCTGAGGAAAGTACATCCGACACTTGAACCCCTCATACAAAAGGAGCTTACAAAGATGTTGGATGCATGGACCATATACAAAGTTTGTCATTCCACATGGGTTTCAAATCTTTTTCCTATACATAAGAAGTCTGGGGATATCCATTTATGTGTTGATTTCTGGAACATAAAACACACCTTAGACAAAGACAACTACCTTATGCCATCTATGGACCACATTTTGCGAACAATATTTGGGGAAAAAATGTTTTCTCTTCTTGACGGTTTCTCAGGATACAATCAGGTTCTCGTAGATGAACCTGACAAACTTAAAACTACTTTTCATACCAAGTGGGGTATGTTTGCTTAGAAATTAATGCCGTTTGAGCATGTAAATGCAGACACAACATTTGAGCACACCATCGACATCTCTTTTCGTTGACTCATCAAACCGTGTAGTGGTATACGTCAATGATGTGATTGTGTTCTCAAGAAGATGAGATGACCATATATGCCATCTAAAAAGAATCTTTGAGAGATGCCGGAGATACGGGATTTCCTTGAATCCCAAAAAGAGTGTATTCGTAGTGTCTGGGGGGAACCTTCTCGGACATATTGTCACCAAAAGTGGGATCAAGGTGGATCTGGACTGGGTCCAGGCTATTACGCATATCCCTCACCCACCCAACAAGAAATCCATGCAGTCCTTCTTGGGCAAGATAAACTTCCTCGAGAAGTTCATCTCGAATTATGCACAGAAAGTGATGTAGGAGCATCTAGACCTAGCTAGCAATGTGATGGAGTGGTCACATGTTGTGGCTAATGCAGGTTTGGAGGAAGACTTGGTTGTTAAATTTGTATTAATTTCAAATAAATGTAAGTAGTTAAGAGTGGCCTAATTTTGAACAGACTTGGGAATAAATGGAAAATGATCCTCCTTGCATGGAGATCAAGCCAAGTAGTCTAGTTTGTTAGGTTAGGATAGGATTTGAATTCTAAATGTGTAATTTATTCCTCCAATTGCAGAGGAGATGGTTATTTTAGAATATATTTGTTTCCTTTTTTTTCTAAAGGGAAGATGCAAGAGGAGAGACAGAGAGAGGGAGAAGACCTAAGAGCTTAGTAAGCCTATGGGCTACGTAGAAGGAAGAGGCCATTAATTAAGAGAATCATGCCATAGAAGTGAGAGAGCCTCGAACGTAGTTTATATTATGTCTGTAGAGAGAATGGATTTGAGTGTGAAATTGTGTAATCAATGCATTCCTTTGAGATAGGGGTTTTTTCTATGTGATCAAGCTTAAGGCCGAAGGCTCTGTAATGTATTTTTGCTGAATAAATCAATGCGTGTGTATTATGATATAACGGCCCGTGGAGGCCTTGAATGTTTGTTTTCTCCCTCTATTCGGGTAAATTTAGTGATGGCTCTTCGTTTTCAGCTTTTTCTATGGAAATTCCCATGATTAAGGTAGATTTGGTGTAATATGAGTTTGCATACAGAAAACCCAAAAAAATACACTAAGTATTGGTCCAAACTGTGCTTAAATGGAGAATCCAGACCTCAAATCTTTTAAACGAAGGTTTTGAACGGTATCGGGTCCATAGAACCCCAAGCCACATCGCCTATGTATATTTCCTTGTCGCATCGCTGAAGCCATTTACAAAGGAAAGTCACTCTAAAACACTAGAGAATTCCAGTTTGCGGATTTGTAATATTGTGTTCGAGGGTTTTGAGTCATGTCGAGTTCGGCATATTATTGAAGCGCTATAAGTTATAGACCTGGGCCTTAGCGATTCGCGATTGCGATTATGTCACATTGGAAATTCAAAGTGGAGTATAAGTGTTAAGCACCTATTGTAGTCACCAATAGCGATTAACCTTTATCGTATTGGACCCCTGCTAAGGAATAGTGTCGCATATATGGGACCATTGAGACTGCGATCACTGATACTGCGATCTAATCTGCACCCTCCAATCGGACAAATTTAGATCTGTGGCTTAACACCTATATTTGGTTTAAAAAGGCGTTAAAGCTCTGTTTTGGCAGTTTAAAGGGTATTTTGGTCCCGAAAGCGAAAAGGTATGTTTGATTTGTATTTTGATATATCAGTTCCGATATTGTGTTTAAGCCTTTTCAAAGGCTTTGGAATCCCGAAGGGAAAATCCATAGTTATCAAAGAACAGTGGTGTTCGTCTGGGTGATTGGATGGATCATTTTTTATCCATTTAGAGGTTTTAAGGCTGGATTCCTGTAAAACGCTTCCGATGCATATATCTAGCATAGAACTTTAGAGGGTCGTTAATAAGGGAAAGTTAAGTCTTGATAAGTTATATTGGTTGTGAAACCTTAGGGTTGCATCAGAAAGACACAGTCTACAGTTGGTGCAAGAGGGAAAAGTATGCATTTACCTATATCAAGCAGGCCATTGCAAAAGCGCTTGCACTCTACAACCCACATGTTGGGTGTGGAGCATGATTATTTAGAGGTCTTTGTTTCAGCCAGATGTATACCCTAGGAAGTTTGTACACCCCTTCATGCGGGGGGATGTGGGGGGGACTTTTGCCCCTCGTAGGGGTTTGGGGAGGCTGATCCCCCTTGACTGGAGGGTCCAGGGGCCAGTGCCTCAAAGCTAAAAACAAATGTAAAATTGCCTTGTAAAAGTATAGTAATTTCTAGTCAATTTGGGCCGTTTATTAGGCGGATGATCTGACGGTAGAACTTATGTTTAGTTTAGGGTTTTTTTCCCTAGAAGGCAACTCCTCTCTATGTATGAGGGTATTGTATTGAGGCTCTGATATAGATGTGTACTCTTCGAGGGAGAAGCAGAGAGGTGAGACTGTGAGAGAAAACAGAGGATATTACAATGGATCTACTATAGTTGTGTCTCTTCATTTTTTTGGATAATAGAAAGGAAGGACTAGCTGTTCGGGGTGGACGTAGCCCAAACTGGGTGAACCGTGTATATCTATGTCTCTCTCGTTTTATGCGTTTTCTATGTTTATATTTCTGCTATATTCTATGTGTTCCATTGCTCTGTAATATATAATTTTCTAATGACTGGTATCAGAGCCGAAGGTCCATTTGGCTGATAAACTCATAGGAAAGAAGGGTTCTTGGTTCGAGTGGGAGAAATGGCGGAAGATGGTAAGTTTAGTGTCAAGAAATTTAATGGCCAAAATTTCTCGTTGTGGAAGATGCAGATGGAAGATTATCTGTATTAGAAATATCTGTACCTAACATTCGGTGGAAAAACAAAGATGCTGACGGGTATGACAGATGAAGAATGGAACCTTCTCAATAGAAAGGCACTCGAAACGGTACGGTTGTGCCTCACAACATCGGTCGCCTTCAACATTTCGAAGGAAATAATGATAGAGGGTTTGATTAAGGCATTGGAGAAACTATATGAAAAACCCTCGGCCTCAAACAAGGTATTTCTTATGAAACAGTTATTTAATATGAAGATGTCAGAAAGTGGATTTGTTGTAGACCATTTAACTAATTTTAATACTGTTACAAGTGAGTCATGTTCTGTAGGGGTAAACTTTGATGATGAAGTTAGAGCTATGTTATTCTTATGCTCATTACCAGAAAGTTAGAATGGTTTAGTAATGGTCATTAGTAACTTTGTTTCTAGATCTAGTACTTTAAAGTTTGATGATGTTTCCAGTGCTATCCTTAGCGAGGAAATGCGACAGAAAAGCTCCAGTGAGACATCTGGTAATGCTTTGAGTGTAGAGCCTAAGGGATGAAGAATGGAAAGACGAAAGAGCTTAGGATATTGCAGTAAATCAAGGAAAGGCAGATCCAAGTCCAGATCGAGGATAGTGTGCTAGAAATGTGGAAAGAAAGGACACCTAAAGAAATACTATAGATCTAGGAAGGGAAAAGAGGGATATGCACAACAAGAAAGCAATCATGAAGCAAATGTGATAGGTGAGGTGTTACAAGATGCTTTGATTCTTTCTTTCGAAAATATTATTGATTCCTGGGTGATAGATTCAGGGGCCTCATTCCATGCCACACCTGATAAGAAATATTTTCATGACTATATTCAAGGAGATTTTGGACAAGTCTGTTTGGGTGATGATAAACCCTGTAAAATTGTTGTAATGGGTAAGGTTCTTGTAAAACAACAGAATGGAAACCAATGGCTACTAAAGGAGGTAAGGCATGTTCCAGATCTAAAGAAAAATCTGATTTCAACAGGGTAGTTAGGTGGTGAAGGTTGTGTTACAAATTGCACATATAAAGCTTGGAAGGTCACTAAAGGAGCCCTGGTAATAGCAAAAGGCGAAAAGGTTGGTACATTGTATTTATGCAATGGTATTTCTAACTTTGTTAATGCTTTAACTTCCAAAGAAGCAGACAGAGCATTATGGCATCATAGGCTCAGACACATGAGTGAGAAGGGGATGAAGATTCTTCACTCAAGGAATTTGTTGTCGGGTTTGAAGAATGTTGATTTGGACTTCTGTGGGAATTGCATTTATGGAAACATAAGAGAGTCAGATTTCTCAGAGTTGGGAAAGAAAAGAAGAGCGAAAAATTAGAGCTTGTGCATACATATGTATGAGGACCTACTCAGGTATCATCTCTTGGTGACTCTCATTATTATGTTACTTTTATTGATGATGCAACTAGAAAAACTTGGATTTATTGTATTAAGAATAAATCAGATGTATTTGATACTTTCAAGAAATGGAAAGCTTTGGTTGAGATTGAGACAGGAAAGAAATTGAAGTGCATCACATCAGACAATGGAGGTGAATATTGCAGCAAAGAGTTTAATAGGTACTATTCAGAGCATGGAATTAGTAGAGAGAAGATAGTTCTAAGAACACCACAAGAAAATGGTGGGTCAGAAAGGATGAACAAAACAATCATGGAGCGTGAAAGGTGCATGAGATTGCATGCAGGATTGCCTTTACAATTTTCGGCAGATGCTGTAGATACTACTATTTATCTAATAAACAAAGGGCCTTCAAGTTCCTTGGATGGTGGTGTTGCAGAGGAAGCATGGATAGGTAAAAAGGTAAACTACTCTTTTTTAAAGCCTTTTGATTGTGAGGCCTTTTTCCATATTAATAAAGAAATTATAACAAAGCTTGAGGAAAAGTTAGAGAAATGTACCTTTATTAGATATGGTGTTAATGATTTTGGTTATCGCTTATGTGATTATGAAAATCACAAAATCATTAGGAGGAGAGATGTAATATTCAATGAAAAAGTCTTGTATAAGAATCAGTTGCAGGAAAAGAAACGAGAAAAAGAAAACAAGGAATACATAGTTCTTGATGAGATCACTGAAATAGTAAAGGTGCCTGAAAATAATAATAATCAACAACCACAACAACAACAACCACCACAACAACAACAGGCACCCCAAACACCTAAAAGTGGTGTTAGAACATCTACCAGGATAAGTATACCCCCTAAACAATACTCTCGTTCATTATATTATTTATTGTTGATTGATTCTGGTCAACCCGAATGTTATGAAAAAGAAATGCAGGTTGAAAGTAGGAAGAAGTGGGAGCTAGCCACAGAAGAAGAGATGGAATCCTTAATGCATAACCAGACTTGGGACTTAGTTAGGTTGCCTGCAGGTAAAACTACATTGTAGAATAAATGGGTTTACAGGCTAAAGGAAGAAGATGGAAGAAAACAGAGGTACAAAGAAAGACTTGTGGTGAAGGGGTTTGCATAGAAGAAAGGTATTGATTTTGATGAAATATTTTCTCCTGTTGTTAAAATGACTTCAATTGGAACTATTTTAAGTCTAGTAGCAGTTGAAGATTTTCATCTTGAGCAGTTAGATTTAAAGACAACCTTTCTCCATGGGGATTTGGAGGAAGAGATATATATGAAAAAACCACAAGGATATGAGGTGAAAGGGAAAGAGAAACTCGTGCGTAGGTTGAAGAAGAGCTTGTATGGCTTAAAACAAGCTCCAAGGCAGTGGTATCTAAAATTTGACGAGTTTATGTCTGAACAAGGTTATACTAGATGTCACTCTGATCATTGTGTTTATTTGAAAAAGAAAAATGATGGCAACTACATTATATTGTTATTGTATGTGGATGACATGCTTGTTGCAGGGTCTAACATGCCAGAAATAAATGTGCTCAAAATAAAATTGGCAAATTAATTTGTAATGAAGGATTTGGGACCTGCAAAACAAATCCTTGGTATGAGAATAACTAGAGACAGGAAAAATCGCAAATTAACATTCTCTCAGAACTAGTACATACAAAAGGTGTTGAAATGATTTAATATGCACAATGCAAAACTAGTTAGTACACCTTTTGCTAGCCATTTCAAACTTAGTAAGGAAATGTGCCTAAAGACCCAAGAAGACATGGATTATATGTCTAAAGTTCCATATGCGTCAGCAGTTGGAAGCTTAATGTATGCAATGGTCTGCACAAGGCTTGATATTGCACATGCAGTGGGAGTTGTAAGCAGGTACATGAACAATCTAGGAAATGAACATTGGATGGCAGTGAAATGGATTCTCAGATATTTGAAAGGTACCACAAAACAAGCATTATGATTTGGTGGTTGAAACATTTGTCTACAAGGATATGTTAATGCAGATATGGAAGGTGGCAAAAATAACAAGAGGATCACTACAGGATATGTATTTACTGTAGGTGGAACAACTGTGAGTTGGGTTTCAAAAATCCAAAGTGTTGTTGCACTTTCAACAACAGAAGTAGAGTATGTTGCTGCTACAGAGGCTAGTAAAGAAATGATTTGGTTATAAAGGTTTATGGGCGAATTGGGTAAGAAACATGATATGGGCACGTTATACACTGATAGCCAAAGTGCCATTCATCTTGCAAATAACTCAGCATTTAATTCGAGGACTAAACACATACAACTCAAGTACCATTTCATATGATCAATGTTGGAAGATGGAGAGTTGAAGCTGCAAAAGATACACACTAGTCAAAATCCTGCAGATATGCTAACAAAAGTTGTAACCAGGGAGAAACTAAGAATATGCTCAGTTTCAATTGGCCTTCAAGGATGACGATGAAGATGAGAAACGGAAGTCCAAAGAGGAGTCATTGTCCAACAAATGAAGTAGAGGTGGACTTGCTACAATCATTCTCCAAGTGGGAGATTGTTGGTTGTGGAGCATGATTATTTAGAGGTCTTTGTTTCAGCCAGATGTATACCCCAGGAAGTTTGTACACCCCTCCACATGGGGGGGTGCGAGGGGGACTCATCCCCCCCACGAGGGTTCGGGGGGACCGATCCCCCCTGGCTAGGGGGTCCAGGGGCTAGCAGTCCCCTAGTGGGGGTTTTGGGGGGTAGCACCCCCGAAGCTAAAAATAGATGTAAAATTGCCTTGTAAAAGTATAGTAATTTCTAGTTAATCTGGGCCATTCATTAGGCAAATGATCTGATGGTAGAACTTATGTTCAGTTTAGGGTTTTTTTCCCTAGAAGTCAACCCCTCTCTATGTATGAGGGCATTGTATTGAGGCTCTGATATAGATGTGTATTCTCTGAGAAAGAAATAGAGAGGTGAGACTATGAGAGAAAATAGAGGATATTACAGAAGATCTGTTGTAGGTTGTGTCTCTTCATTTTGCTAGATAATAGAAAGGAAGTACTGGTTGTTCTAGGTGGATGTAGCCCAAACTAGGTGAACCACATATATCTATGTCTCTCTGGTTTTATGTGTTTTCTGTGTTTATATTTCTACTATATTCTATGTGTTCCATTGCTCTGTAATATATAATTTTATAATACCACACTTCAAGAAAGATTTCCTGCTATACACCTTCGCCTCTGATAATTCACTAGCTGCAGTACTCACTCAGAATGACAAAATGAAAGATGAATGTCCCATCTCCTTCATGAGCACAAGCATGTAGGGACCAGAGCTCAACAGCTTCATCGTTGATAAGCAAGAATGTGCAGTGTACAAGGTATTGAAATACTTCAGGCCCTACTTGTTGAAGAACCATTGTATAGTCTTCGTTCATCACTCTCATACAAAAAGAACTGGGGGAGCGAGATGCGAACAAGATGATAGATTTGAAAGAGTATGACCTTGAAATCAAGACAATTCACACGATCAAAGGACGTGGGCTCTACAGACTTGCAACTGAATCATTACATGCTCTAGAGAGTGAAGAAGAGCTCGATGGCTGGGAACAAGAAATTGAGATGTATGATATAAGGCAAGCAACACCCACTAAAGACAGAACCTCTCGGTATGCAGATGTGCGGCAATATCTTGAGCATGACATCGTACCCTCTCACTTTTCCATCAAACAGAAGAGGGCGTTGTGCCTTAAATCCCTAACTTATCAATTGGTGCATAGAGTGATTTACAGAAAGAACAATAATGGAGTTTTTCTCAAGTGCCTAGAGGCACATGAATCAGAGAAGGTACTTCAAGATCTGCATGATGGACCCACCTGTGGTCACTTTGCGGGAAAAACCAATGCACTCAAAGTTATATGAGTTGGTTTCTATTTTCCCACATTATTCAAGGATGCACATTCTTATACCCACAAGTTCCCAGTCTGTCAGTGATGCATCAATAGAACATGAAGATTAGCAGCCCCACTGCACCCTGTTGCAGTGACTGAACCATTCTAATAGTGGGGCTAGGACATCATTGGCAAAATATTCCCACATTCGTGAAAGCAACATAGCTACTTTCTAACAACAAATAATTACTTCAGATGGTGGATGAAAGCAATTTCGCTCAAACAAGTGAATGACCAGAAGGTCATCAGCTTCCTCCAGCAGAACATCATCTCACGCTTCAACATTCTGGTATCACTTGTTTTTGATAATGCAACTTACTTTTCATCTTTAAAACTCTATGATTTTTCACTACATAATGGTATTGTGATAAATAATTCATATAACTATTACCTACAAGGAAATGGTCTCACAGAATCCACAAAAAAATGCCTCATCCACATAACCAAGTAGACCGCTTTCTCCGAGCAGTGCAATTGGCATACTGCCTTGATGAATGTATTATGGGTTGACCGTGTAACACCCAAGCCTTCTCTAAATACCTAACCGTATTTCCTGGTTTATGGAAAAGAATTTATCCTTCCACCAAACATCTATTTGCTTGCACTTCCACTTTCCCAAGCATCCCAAGGTAAGCCTTGCTAGCTAGTTCAGCGTAGGATGGATGCTTTCCATAAGCTTCAGAAAGAAAGGATGAAAGGAAAAGAAAGATTCGCACTCCACCAGAATTGTGTCAAAATATGGTGTGATAAGAAGTCTGCAGGGAAAGCTAACTTAAGTGTTGGTGACTTAGTTTTGAAATGGGACAAGTCCCATGAAGACAAGGGCAAACATACGAAGTTCTAGTCCCTGTGGATTTGTCTATACACAGTCCACGAGAAGCTTGGACAACACACGTATCAATTGCAATCACTTGATGAGAGGATTGATAACCTTCCTGTCAACGGCCAAGATCTCAAGCATTATTTTCAGTAGGTCATGCTGCACCCCGTGCCTTGTACATAGTATGCTTACTACTTATTGTTTTCATCTTGTTTTCTTTACTTACTATCTCTTTTTTTACTTCATTTGTTCTACTTATTATTTTTGCTTACATTAATTTTGTTTGCTTGATACCTTACTATTTTTGTTTCTAGAAATAACTGCTACCAACCACTATGTTCTAGTTTTTGAATAGAGTGTGTGGCTCAAATATGAAGAGACTTGTGAAAATGCAGTACTTGGCCATTATTGGGTCCATCTTCTATGTGCTTGGTTATAACCTTCGATCGATGAAGTCTTGATGGAAAATATGAACCATCTGGAAGGGAATTTTTGGTCCAACCATGAACCTGTGTTCACACTGGGAAGCCCCATGCCTATACTTAGCCTTTTGCCCTATGTGTTCAAGCTCATCCAACTAGCAGAAATGGTGAAGGGGAAATATAAACAAACAAAGCTATGTCAGAAGTCTTACATTCTTCTTTGAAGCAACAATCTCTTCTACTCTATATAAGTCAGGATCCCTCTTCTGCCCCAAAAATAAATAAGTGGCTATGCACAATCCTCTTGAAGAAATACCAAGGCAAAAGAATAAAAGGACTTTCCGCATAGAGAGGTGAAGCATGAAACTCTGCTGCTGCACTGACTAGGCTCACTAACAGTGGAGCAATTTGTGTGTTCCTGTGTGACTTTACCGAGGTACTCCCTAGTCCTGCTAGCAGTGGATAAACACCATATATGAAAACATATACTCTGAAAATATTCAACTCGTGAGCTAAAATTATACTCCCTGGAATACCGAGGCCCTGTGCGAGCAATGAACCAAAATGGAGAAGATGGATTTCTACCAGTGTGTTGCTAGGTGTTGTAGCGGCTACAACCACCCTACAAAATGTTGGCCTGCACCCAATTTCAGAGCCTCCCTTGAGAGTTTAACTAGATGATTTCACACACTCGAGTTCACTCCGTGAGATCGTGTGAGCCTTCGCATGCCCCCTACTTGTTCAATTCACCCAAGTTTTTTCATGTTGATGTCAAATTCATACTTGCAACCATGTTCTAGTCATACTCAAAGTCTTCGCTTCGTGTGTACTTGTTGTGTTCTCTATGAAAACATCTTTCTCACTCACACATGGAGCCACATTCACTATCGCACAAGCATCATCACGGTTGACCAACGATCAATCACAAGTATCACGCTTTTCCCTTACATCGTCGGTCAGTCATGTTGAACATGTCTTTCTAGATGTTTGGAGTTGTCTCGTCATCAAGTCATGTAAGTGTGTGTTTGGAGGATCAAATATGCATATTCCACTCGTCCACACACTTAGTAATTTTTTAAGTTCTGACGACCGGACTCCCCTCTGATAACCAGACCATCACATCGCCATTGACTCAATTGACTGTCACCCAAAACAACATAGAAGCACCAAGGAAGCCATTTCGAGCTGCGCTGCCCACAAGAAAATCAATCAGCCTTCATGTTGGACAACCTAAGAGTTTGACACTATGGCTACCCCAAGACTCACTCCCCTCAAAAATTTCACAGAGGCTACAAACCTTTCCCACTCCACTAGCTGAGAAAATTACGTAAAAAAGCTAGACAAACACCTAGTGTCCCTCTGTGTCTCCCTTAGAAAATTAGATAGTGTTTCCAACAATTCCTCCCGAGAGTCGACCGACTGCTCACCAAGAAATTTTGAAGTTTTCATGAACAAGCTCTCTTCTTCCCAACAGTCCACTCATCTTAGAAACTATGCAAAGGTGATCAGTGGTCCATCCCGACCCTTAGATCAATTTTTCCCACCAACAGATCTCGATAGAAGACTATCATTTCCCTCCAAGAATTGCACAGTTTTTTCTACCAAGCTCCAACAATACACTTCCAGTTCCCCTTAGCAATTGTGTAGTTTCTGTTGTCGATGACCTAGAAACCAACTGCCAGTTCCCTCCAGGAATTGTGTAGTTTTAGCTGCCAAGATCCCAACCAATTCTTCCAAAAAGTTGCATAGTTTTTACTGCCAAGTCCACACTACCCGCTCGTTCCAGAAACTGCGTAGATTTTTCCTACCCAACCTTTTTGCAACCCTGACTGTTCCCCTTAAAAACTGCGTAGTTTTGTCCTTGAGCTAAGCCAGACCTCATGGACAGTCACTGTCGATCTGGATTGACCACCTTCATCACCTAGCGACTCTTGTGTAATTTTCATCAGCAGTGCCCAGAGTCTCCATCCTACCTCACAACCTTGTTGCCTATCTGGGTCACCTGCATCCCAAATGATACATGGAGGTTTTTGGATTTGATTTCATCTCATAATGAGTGACTCCAGGAAAAGGTACACAAACAAATATGGTGCGATTATGAATGGGATGAATGAAGGGAGCACATGCAGAAGCACAGGTTCGCTAATGGATGAACAAATGATGAATGTAAAGAGATGTGCTCGCAAACATATGATCATGCAAAGATGTGATCGTGGATGGATGGACAAGAAAACATGCAAGATGTTCTCATAGATGGATGAATGGATGAACATGCACCTTTCGCGAACAGACAGACTTGTCATGCCTTCCAACATACAAGCAAGGAGCAATGTGAAAAAGTAACCTCAAATGAACCAAGAACCATCGAATATTTCCCACACTTTTCCATGTGGAGGTGAAGTTGTTACACACCATGAGGACATCCATCACCCAACAACACCAAAACTTGACATGCACACTAGCAAAGGCACGAATGTACTAGCATTGTCATGTCAAGTCATGTTGTCCACATCTCTACTATGGGCCATATTGTCTATCAATGTAATGTAACATGGAAGTCGAATAGACCCACTTGTTGTACAAAGAGTCATGTAAAGTTGAAGATTCTTGGAAATCAAACAGTCATGAGGGTAGTCGAATAGCCACAAGGGTCAGTTTCACCCTTGGCTATAAATACCCCCTCATTTGCACATGTAACAGACTTTTTTTCACCTGAGCTCCTCCCTCATAGCCAAGAGAGTATGTAATATTTTCTTTGAGTAAGTAGTGGTTGGAATGCCCCACCCATGGGGTTAGTGATGTATGGTGTAGCGATGTGTCTTAGAACTTTTACTTAATTCACAACCCTACTAATAGGCCAACATGTTTTCACACATGTATTGTAACTGTTGTAAGATTAGTCTTAAACACTTGTGATGCATGTTGCTTTAACCTATGTTTCACACTCGAAATATTTCACTTGTTGTAATAAATAATCTATTAATGAAAATGTTTTGTATATGATGTTAAAATTGTCTCGCCTGTGGTGGCTACTTTCTGAGACATCAGATAGACCTTTCACATAAAACTTTCTATAACAATCCTTGCACTCGTGCGAACTCATATGCTGAATTCCTTGTGTGTTGTGACTGCCACATCTGTATGGATTGTTCCTCTGGAAGTTGTGCATGTCCTGTTGTGTTGTGTATTCCTAGCAGAGTTGGGACTTACTCCGAACTGACTTGGGACTCACTCTCACCCTCTCCATGTATAGTGAAAGAACCATTGATACAAGTAACACTTACAATCACCAGGCATTTGAACCTAACTTCTCGAAGACAAATCATACCAATGTCTTGTGCTCATAAGAAAGAGCTGAGGCAAATCTTTAAGATAATGGTAACCAGGCCAACATACTAGATGGGACTCCCACACCAAATGGTATGAGGTTTAGTTGGGACTTCATATCGGGGTGATCCTCTAAATTTTGGTGGGTCCAGCATTATTAACACTACTATAGAGAAATGACATTATGTTGGAAAAACCACCAAGATTGAAAATAATTCACCATTATGATCATAACAACTAGTTATATATCCCACTCATTGAATATTAGCTAATATGTTATCTATGAATCATATTAAAGGAGAAAGATGAAGTGAATATGAATCAACAATAGTCCCATTGCACATGAAAATGGATATGAAGAGCCTTGAAAAATCACATGAAAAGTTACTTGTATCACTAGTTTGAAAACCTTTAGAAATTGCATAGCTATGTGATTACTTCCCATATCACATAATTTTGAGTTTTTCAAAGAGAATATTATTCATGGGGAGGTCATAGCAAGGTTTACTAAGTTAAGTTTCTCTTGATAGTTTTGGACTTGCTATCCTGTTAGGGGATCTCCTCGGTAATAAGTCCCAACTAATCCTCAGACCATTTGTAGTAGGAGTTCCAGTAGTGGGTAGTAAATTTATGCCTTAATTGCAATAGCGTGCAAAGGTAAGCAATATATCATTGTTGGAGGCAAGTGTGTGACCTTGCAGCGAGTCAAGAGAGATGCATGCGGAGGTTCTAACACATAGAGGGGAAAAGGAAGTGTGCCCCTTAGAAGCCTATGATAGTACACAACCTGAAAGGAACACATTAGCTGAATGACATCACAAATTGGAAAGAAGAATAGTCTTCAATCCAAAGTGATGATTTAAATCAACAACACACTTCAGTGAGATTTATACAATCACATATGGAATCATCCATACATCGATGTATAAGTTAAAACTACATACATTTCTAAACTAATTAGAATAGTCGAACTACAATAACAACATATGCATGAAACGTGTTGGCTCTGTTATATTATATAAAAGTGAAAGCTTCATCCATACATATAACCATGAAAACCACTAGCCCCAATAGTGGAACTTTACATTCAACACCGCCTGCTCCTCCAAAGAGACGTACTCACTCTGCACTATGGAGAAACCAAGGCTCGTCACAATACTCTACAAGCCCTCTCTAAGAAATGCCTAGAAAACGCTTGGCTCCCAAAATACCATTCTATGAGTTATGAGGTTCTATATATAGTAAAGGGTGGGGTGAATCTTGACATTCCCCTTTGTGACTCTTGGACTACCCTTATCACTCTTCAACAACATTACATATGGTTGTTTTTATTCCACTAATGGCACTTGGAATTTCACTTTACATTACATCTAATTATGATAGTTACGACTCATAGTAGTGAGGTGGCCGAGACAAATCATAACACAACTCGACATGACACTATTGACATGTACTGCCTAATTGTGGTTTCCATGTCAAGCTGCTATGCTGTTAGTTGATGGATGTGTCCTTCAATGTACTTTGTCTTCATCTCTGCATAGCTTTGGTTCTCTGGGGTCTTCAATGGTATCGATCTTTGCAAGGTTGTTCCATGTATGTGTTTCCTCTACTTGCTACTTGATGTGCTTTGTGTATACGTTCAACTGCGAGCAATACTTTTAGCATGTGCTCCTTCTCCATCCCATTCGTCACTACACTATGTTCTATTAACAACCATGTTCCTGTAATCACTCATGATGAGACGATATCAAATACAAAATATCCTATTCTACCATGATTCATTGTCTGTCGGTTTCGGGTGCAAGTGATGGGGAGAGAGGATAATGCTCTCAAACCATGTAGAGCACATTTGAGGTCAGGATGAGAGGCTCTAGGGCATTATCAAGAAAAACTACACAGACGTCACTAGGAGGAAGATTTTCACAATCCAGGATAACAATGACAATTGCGAGAGAGAACCCAACTGGGAGATAGAACTGCACAGTTCCTGGGAGAAAGACATGGTAGGGTATCCACGGGACTACTGGACAATTTTACGTTGTGTTGAAGATGAGTAATAGGCAGGTCATCCAAGGGTCTAGCTGCGAATCATCGTAGTTTCTTTGGGGAAGAAAGTGCTGGCAGTAGGAAGCACAAGTAGGGAAATTTGGGTAGTTTTCTGGAGGAAGACAAGATTGGGCTACCGGGAGATGCTCGTCAAAACTACACAATTCTGGGAGGCAGTTCGTGACAGGAAGCAATGGCTCCCAGACATAACTATGCAGTTTCTAGGCCAAGTGTAGATCGAGGGAGTAGCGAAAGTGCCAGTAAAAGCTACCCAATTTTCTGAGGGAGAGAAGAGCATGCTAGTAGGGGGCCTACCTGTTAGATCTACCCAATTTCTTGGGACAATCCAGTAATAAGAAATAGGGACCTAACTCACAATTTTGCACAGTTTCTATAGGAAGTACAAGGTAGGCAGCTGAACAAATTTTGCATAGTTTTGGGGATCAGTGCAGCCTTGGGTCAAAGCATAATTCAGCTTTTTGGGTTGACGAGAGGGAGGCTTGATGGGTGATATTTGCGGAGGCAGAGACTAGATTGGATTCTGGGACAAATTCTATGATGTTTTGGGAGATAGTCAACTGACTCATTTATAGAATTTTACAGTTCAAGATACCCAGAGGATAGCCTCAATCTCTGTGTAGTTCTTGATAGTAGTAATGCTCTCAAACCATGAAGAGCACACCATCAGGGGGAATACCTATTAGTTCTGCACAATTTCTTAGGACATTGTAGTGACAGGAAACAAAGGCTTGTCCCACAGTTCTATGCAGTTTCTACAGGCAGTACGAGGCTAACATCTTGATAAGTTTTGTGCAATTTTGGGTATCAATGCAGCCCTGGGTCACAACTCAGTTCAATTTTTCTAGTTGACTAGAGGAAGACTTAATGTGTGATCTTTGTGGGAAGCATAGACTGGATTGGATTCTCAGACAACTTCTGCGTTGTTCTGGGAGATAGTCAACTAACTCATTTCTAGAATTTTTCATTGCAAGCTACTTAGAGGATAGCCCCAAGCTCTATGTAGTTTGGAAAGAGTGTTGGGTCAGTGAGAGTTGAGACAATGCAATGCAGCTAGGTCAGGATCTGGTTGAAGGAGGGTTGTCCGGTTGATGGATTTTCAGGACAAATGACTAGGTGTGAGAGAAAGTGAACTTGTGCATACATGAAATTGTGATTACACACTTAGCATAACTCAATGACAAGAAACCGTAAACCCACAAGACAAACATGGAAAAGCATGACCCTCTATGGGATTGTATAATGGTTAAAATGACAAGTGCGACACTTGGGATAGACTTTAGGACAACCGTGATGAAACTTGCACGAAAGTGCTTAAAAATTCTAGTGTGAGTGTGATGGGTGTTCACATAGCTAAGAGAATGCAAAAGCACAAACAAAAACCTTCAAAAACATCAGAACGAGATCACAAGCATGGCATAGCAATTGAAATGCCAAAGACAATAGTTGGTTCAACAAAAAAAATTGAAGGAAGACATGTAGCGTAAACACATGGAATTCCTTTCATTGATTATGTAGGGAAACATATTAAAACACCAAGAAGTCTCTCAAGCTACACTAAGAGATGTACTTCAAAATATGTACTTTACATACCATACCTACACTCAAGATTTAATGCATTTGATGAATTTTGCATGAGGTCTCAATATTTTATCATAACTTGGTTTCTTGGTCCTTCTCCTCAACTCCTTGAGAGTGATGTATCATGTCACATTTTCCTGTAGTCATTGAGAAATAGATCAGCAAGTTTTAGCAGGTAGTGACCATTGTCAAGATGATCTGCATAGTTTTCCAGAGCAAGGATAGCCTACTCTATGCAATTTCTAGGAGCAAGGTTGCTGCACAGTTAGAACAATAGTGTGTCATTTTGAGATGCAAAACACCACTACGAGATGAGGTCCTCGGAGGACACCTCTGCAAATTTTCAGAGTGCAATGCAGCCTGAGAAGTTGAGGGACAAAACTGTGCATTTTCTGATGACAGGACACTGTTATGGGATGGGGTCCTGGAAGGAAACCTCTACGCATTTTCTGAATGCAGGACAACTAGACTTCTCTGCACATTTTTGGAGAGGAGTGTTGGCTGCCTATGTGCTCTTCTCATTTCTTGAGAGAAAAGTTGGATGAGGCTAAGTTTCTCAGGAAACTGGCTAAGTGTGAGATGAGTGAAACTGAAGTAGATGGTGAGAGTTTTTTATTGTGATCACACACGAACACTTAGAGACACAACATATACCATTCAAAACATAAAATAATACTTTTCTTGATGCAAAAGCCTTTGTGACAAGAGTGCATGAAGTGAGTGTGAAACATGTCTATGTAATGAGAACAACCCCTATGTACAAGATTTCCCCTTGAAGCAGAACAACATTCCCTTTGCATGTAAAACAATAATCCACATGCCCAAAGATGACACATACTGCATAAATATGAGAACATGAACAAATATTAAGATCAAGGAGGGGGCTTGAGATCATCATCTTAACAATAACTGACCAAGGAATAATTGATCATATGATCCACAGTAGGCTGTGAAATTTTCTTGCAAGCCAAAATTTTGGAAGGTGGTTGTAGCCGCTACTACAGTTTCCAACATACAAGAAATAGTAGTATATTTTTATAAACTCTCATGAAAGAGTAAAGAAAGAACTTATTTTGGATATCAAATTAAGGATGGCCTAACCATGCAAGTAAAGTTTTTGGTTACTTAAATTAACTTCAACATATTGATGTACATCTTGTACAATAATGTTGAAAATCGATGACAGTTGACTCTATGAAAGAACCTATGGATATGCTTTATTAAAATGATTATTATACAAGAAAAACGAAGAGATGTTTATGATCATAGCTGGGTATAAAGAGGAAGTTCGTAGATGCATGGAACTAGATATGACGTTAATAATAACTTGTTGAATAGTGTTTGATGCTATTTTAAATCTTACTATACTTTTTTTTTAACATAAACTAAATTTTGATGTTTTCATTATGTTCCATTAATGTGCCAAGTGAATCAAAATTAATCTATATATGCTCATTTGGTTGTTATGATTGTTTGTTTAATAGTTTTATGTTGTTGTAATATGCTTACAAAATAATTCTTTTATGTATATTGAGTTGAATGGACAAAGAAGATCCATAAGGAGAGTAAGTACATTTTCCACTCAAAATAATATCTTATTACTACCAATTCCTATATTCAAGTGAAATAAAATAAAGAAGGTGGTGAATAGGTTTCTCAACCATGCAAAAAATCTAACGATAACAAAACCCCTAGTCCAATGCATATGCAAGCATGCTCAAGGAATGAACGAGATAAAGTAAGTGTTAAGTCATAGGAACGCACGACATTTAGTTAAGAGTCTACATTGAAAATTTACTCATGTTAGAAAGCACATGACTCCTTAATGAATTTTCTACAACCATAGTTAATAGGTTATTATTCGTTTGCCTTAGTTGGAAGCTAGAATTTTGATTAGATATCTGAAAGGTACTATCCTGCAATATTTAAGACAAGAACTGAAATGAATTAGAACATTATTGGTGCATGGCCTAGTTTTCTAACCTAAAAAGGAAATAACATGACCAATGCCTTTAATTTTTGGATGGAGTCTTTGAGGTTTTCTGTAGCTATAAGCAACTTTATACCAAATTTGAGACCTCTCATGGTATACTAAGAAAGATATTTTTGAAGAGAAGATAAAATATTAAGGCTTCATAGCTTATTTTGATTAAAATCAAGGATAATGCTCTCAATATCACTAGTGTCAATGGCTATGTATTATGTACAACAATTACCATCTCACTAGATTTTATTAGCTAGTATGCATAGGGAAAGGAATGCCTTCATGCTTATGAATTTCTTCCAAGTAGATATATTGAATAGGACCTTCACATTGATGAGCATCAAGTGGTGGTTTCATATAAATAACTATTTACAATAGTTTTGGAGTTTCATAAATATTAGATTGGCTTACCTTTCATAAGTGATATGTAGCACAAAAAATGGGCAAACCCAAGAAATAGCCCCTTGATTTGAATGATAAAAAAAGAGTGATGTATAAGAGTGTTGATGCCTCTAAAATTGCTGCATAAACCTTGGGGAAAACCACCCGGTCTGGACCTTAGTGCAACTCCATTTCCATTTGGTGTGGTGGCTTTAACTGGATATAATTGGGACCAATTTCCCAGTGATATATGAGTTGATGGGTGATTGGTTTATAGTGTATAACGAAGGTGATAAGTATTTAATCCTACAATGCAAAAATATACAAAGATAACTAATCTAGCCCATGTATCTTATCACAAAAAGATTTTTGATTGTTTCTATTATACAAATAACCATAAAGATAACTTATTCATAAAATAGAAATATGCGTTCTTATGATGATTACTTTGTTTAAGTAGTTAAACAAAGTAATAATAAAACATTATCGCATTGATCATAATATATATCACTGACATATATATGCAAAATATAACAATTCTAAAACATTTAGAAATGACAAGCTGAAGAATTGCTTGAAAAACGCACGCACACAGATATATATATATATATATATATATATATATATATTATATATTATATATATATATATATATATATATAATATATATATAGATATAGATATAGATATAAATATATAATAGGATTTTGAGAAATGTTCAATCACATAGAGAAATAAGACAAAAATAGTGATAATAGTACTGTATGCATTTGAATTCTCTCGATGTAAACAACATTCAAATTCTGCTTTCCTATTTGAGAACACCTTCATGCAAAAGTGCAAATCTTATAAAAGCCTCTTTAACAAAAATGCAGAACTTTGGTCCAACTTTTGATATAAAAAAAATATTAAAAGTACAATAGTGCAACTCCCAAGTCAAGTTTTAATGCAAATTGAGGACCCTTTCTAAATACATGAAAGGGTCTTAAATACTAAAAATAAAAACAAACTATCAATAAAAATCGCTATGTGGTAGTCTAACTATAGACATATAAATCTGGGATTCATCATGAAAATAGTGGTGCTGTAGCGGTTGAATGAATTCATTGTATCGGCTTCTTTTCCTGTGATTGCAGTTGATAGATTGTGAGCATAGGCTAGATTTCTAGAGGCTCACTCATCCTGGAGTGTAGTTGAGCTATATAGGTGGTGTTGGAGAGTTCAAAGATCATGAAGTTGATTGCATCTGAAAGAAATTTCATGGCCATCTGCTGGCTATGTGGCTTGACTAGGAAAAACTAGAATGTTTCCCATGTCAATCTTTGGATTCCTCCAATTTTTTTTTCCCTGTGTGCCAACCCCTGTTTCCAATGTTGTTCTAAAGACTTTGCTTTTGGGAGTTTACATGGAGAGAAATCAATGATCAAATTAGACATATGAAAACTATTATTTATCAATTTGATTAGACCATTTGTTGCAGTTTTGCATCTAGAGGTTTCTCTTTTAGCTTTCATTAGTTGGGACTCCCATTCGGAAAATAGGATTTCCTTACGCGATTCTTGTATTCTTGGCAGGTTGGCAACCATTCCTTTTGTGGAATCTTGCCAAGGCAGAAAATTGGTTAACCTTTCATCTATATTTTCCAATTCAAGCATGGCATCCACTAACTTCTCAATCAATGATGTAGAGATATCATGTAAGGAGTCAACCAATTATATGTTGTGGCAAAGAATATCCAACTTTTGGGACAAGGCTTTGGTTATTTCCAAGGCTTCTGTTCTAAATTCACCTACCCGTGGACAACCCTTGTACCTTTCTATATGTTCCTTCATTTGTGTAATTTGATCATCCTTTGCCTTCTTTTCTTGCTCACTTAACATCTAAAGCTTGCTCAATTCCTGAGACGACTCCTATTGTTTATGGAGATTTGCTCATCAATTCTCTATTTTTCCAGTTTCAATTGCTCTTTTAATCACTCATTTTGCTACCTTTGTTGTATTAACTATTGTTCAAGCTGATTTATCTTTTGTTGTTGCTCTGTCGATTGCACCTCATGTTGAGTAATCGTCTAATCCTTCTCTCTCATTAGATGGCTGACCTCTGAGGCTTTATCCATTGTCACCGTTGTGTAAGCTCCTACATACTGAGATAGCTTTGTTAAATCCTGAGAGGGATTGACTTCTACTTTCCATACCATATTCATCCTTTCTGCCTAAGGAGTTAAAAGAAGACTTTGATCAATTTTTCTCTTCTTTCTCTATCTTTTGACTACTGCCCTATGCTTCGGACTGTAGAAGACATTGAGAAGTGGTATTTCTTCATTTTGTAGTACAATCTCCTCTATTGGATTCTCGGGAATGATCTCTATGTCCTGCTGAATTCGGGGTAGGCCGCTTGTCCCTTCAATTGGAATAGTAATAACTTCTGGCTTTTACACAGTAGGAATTTTTGGTGTAGTGATCCCTTGGGAAATATTTGGGTTATTGATGATTGAGTTGAACTGCTCCCATTCCTTGATCAATTTAGGATCAACATTGATATTCGTATCAAGGTGCTCATTTTTTCCTTCCTGTGTTTGCTCCCTTTCTAGGGTATTTTCCTTTTTAGGAGTCTTTTCAATAATTTGATCTTCACAGTGGACTTCTAGTTGCACCATAGGGGTAGTATTTAACAAGTCCAGAGGTAGCGTTTCCAATCTATGTGTCCTGAACTTGTAAAATTTCTCTAGTCCCTCCGCACCCAAATTGATTTTTTCTAGTTGTTTTACTTCAGAAAATAACTCGGTTGAAGCAAAAAAATCATCATAACTTTCCTTCTCATGCTCAAACTTGGCAATTTTGGCCAAAGAAGTGAGATTGTAGGCAACAAATTTAGGATCATACTATCATTTTGGGATGACGGCTAACTTTAAGATGTTTATTTTCTCATCTTCCTTCTCTACATGTTTGAAGTCATGCAGCGTGATAACTCCACATTGGAGGGGGAATGAAGGCCACATATGCTTTTTAGACTCCTTTAGGTTCCTTGACATCCCTTCTATTGTTATCTGATATGCTAACTCTCTAGCAAGTAACTTATCAGGGATGTATAAGGGAAGGACATGTGGGTGAGTAGTGCTGCCGAAAATTCTGATGTAAGTGAACTTTTCTTCACTAAACCAACTACCAATTGCATTTAGGTCGACACAGGCTTCCTCGGACAACCTAGGAGCGATTTTATTAAATATGGCATAATACACAGGGAGGATGAAACCATGACATATTCTATAAAGATGATTTTTGTAATGGGCTTTCCACAGTTCCTTATGATAGATAAGAATGGGGTTAGGGTCGTGTGGAGTCCATTTCTATCCCAAAATGGGATACTTAGAATTGAAACATATTGTGTCCAAAATATAGGCACTCATATAAAACGGGGGTATCACCTAGGTAGTCACAAATCTATTTTTCCTATAATCGAGTATTTGGTTGGCCATTTTATTAAACAAAATGGTCGCCCAATCCATGATATAAGAATTAACTGTATCCACCATTAAAGATACCATCTCAATAGAAAATTTGGTAGAATCGTGGACTCCAAAGAGTCTGCACATCATTGCTCCAGCTAACAGTAAGGAGATGCCAATGAGTTGACGGAGTACATACCCGATGATTCATGCTTGTGCTTGGTTGGAAAATGCCTCCATTTTCTAATAGGGTCCAATTCGATGGTGTTTTCTTTGGTGATAGCCTGCAAGAATTCTTTGTTATATTGCTTCTGCGGTTTAGGCAAATTGTACATTCTTTTGATATCTTTTGCTCTAAATGACCTGAACATTCTTCCTTCAGCGGTAAAGAAATTTTTGTTTCTGAAATTGATGCTTTCAATAACCCATCTAACCAAGTCATTATAGGGTAAAACCTTGGCATGAGCTACTATTCTATGAAGAAAGGTGCTGGCCAAATCCTTAAGAGTTGATATGAAGACCATCTTCATTGGTTCTTCTTTGGCTATGACGGGGGCCTTCGATTTCTTTAATTTCTTCATCATTTTAGCTCGATTCATCAAATCAAACTTGCTCTGCAAAAGAAACAAAAGAACGTAACAGAGAAAATCTTGTTCAAAGCCAACGCAGAATACAAAAGACTAATGGTGATTCAAGTGTGATAAGAAATATGAACTCAAATATTACCACGGATGAAATCCTCGAAGGATTCAACCTTAACTGCTCAATTAATGAAAAACGTAACTACCAATCGTGATACTTAAATGTCATAATGATATGTCACATCGTACATATTAGTAATGGTCTTTTAAAATGAATCTCATGACTTTCCTGATCAGCGATTAGCGGAAATCACATATCACAGATCAGGAGGCACAAAGGTTAAGCTTTAGTTGTTTCCATTCATAGCTCTGGTTGCAATAAAAGTGAGTTATCATGGGAAGGCAGGATAATCAATAAATCCTTTTGTTTTTCGTTTATAATTGATTTAAGGTTTAAACCCACAAACATTCTTTTAACAACCTTTTATCGAAAAGTGTGCTTTTAATGAAATCACATCGGCAATCGCAAATATAGAGAGTTATGTGCTCCATGCTTTCAGCGATGGTCGATTGCGATCAGATGATGACATCAAGATATTTGAGTGGGCTATTGGAATGCTTCTTTGTTAACTTGCGATTTGTGATTTCCGATAGAATTATCGCATTGGAGATTACCAATGAGAGCCTTGTAAGTCTATCCTTTAAATAAAGGGTGCGACATATTATTTTACATTTGTTTTACAAAAGGGTATTTGTTGATAATTATACCAGATCGAACCTTTTCATAAGGAATTTCATGTGTTATGTGGTTAAATCAAAGTTTACGATTATTATTGAGTTATTGATTTTAACTAAGTCTTAAAAAGGGGACTCATTTCTTGTTAAAGTTTTGGATGAAAATTTTTAAATGGGAAGGGTTGTTGTATAGCACAACAATTGGCGATTCACTGGGAGAAACATTTATCTCTGAGAAGGTAATGCAATATCTATAACTTTATTGATTTAGAAACCATTGAGGATAAAGAAAATAATCTAAGAATAGCTAAATAAAGATTAACTCTGAATATAAAAAAAAAAAAATTGTAATTCCTTTTCCAATCTTAAAAATAATTTTTTTTTGGGTTTATTCAAGCTTTGATTGGTTGATATAGATAAAGCAGGGAGCTTCTCCAACTTAGCTTTTAAGTTTACTCTGTTGTCACAGGTAGTGCCTCTGCTGCCAGTAGACGCTTATAGTCTCGAAAGGGTTTCCTTTCAACCATTTAATCATTCATTGTCCCATCCATCTAAGATAAAAAGCCATTGTCCTAGTTTGGTGGCTAGCTATTGACAATGCCATCCACTGATTGTAATTAAACTGAACAAGTTGGCTCGTGATGAGACCCCTTGTCTTATGATTATAAGCCATTACCCAGTTTTCATATGCAGTATTGGTAATGTCAGTTTAATTAGTTCCCTGTGATCATGGTAAGCAGTCTCATGATGAGACCCCTTATATTTTATATCAGACATATTTTAGAATTACACTCTAAAAAATAATAAACTTAATGGATGGGGTGAATGATTTTCTCCTTAAGAATCTATGGATGGCAATTTTAGAGTTGTAGATGTTAAGTTTTGAAAATTCTTTACTTTTTTACAAATAACCTCTCTTGGCTCTTTAAAACATGGAATGATTTATAGTATTTTCAAGGCTTGTGAAGATTTTACAAATCTAAAAGAGGTTCTCAGAGTTTTATTTTATGTAACTTTCTAAAAATGCAGTCTTATCCTTAAAGGCTTACATCTATCGAAAGTAATTATTTACAATATTTCCTTAAATAAATTTTCAATAGTAAAATGTCAATGGAAGACTATTTACAACCTTATTTTCTACAAATAAGAAAAAATCCAAAATAAACAAATTTTCATAATGAATATTTACAAGTAAGAAGGGGTTACCTCCTTAAGTAAATATTTTTTTCAAGATAAGCCCGTTGATAGGAAGAGAATCTCTCTTTCCTGATAAGTCTTGCAATATGAATGTTGATGAGCCTATCTTCTCAATGATTTGAAACGGTCCAAGCCACATTTTTTGAAATTTAGTATGTTTGCCTTTCTCTTCGCACACTTTGTCCCATTTCAAAACAAGATCACCAATTTGTAAAACTTTTGGGCTGGTAGAATTTGTATCAAAAGAAGATTTAATAATTTGTTGATGTTTTTCATGTGTAATTCTGGCTTTTTGCCTTTCTTCTTCTAATTTAAGGATTTGATCATATCTTAATTGAATAGAAGAGGAGGTATTTTCTTCAATAAATTACACTAGGGCTAGAGATGGGAGTACTAAGTTTGTTGGTATCACAACTTGTTTCCCATACACTAAGTTGAATGGAGAAGTAATTATTGAGGTCTTTTGTGTTATGTGGTCTGCCCATAATGCAAATATCAAACATTTGTGCCAATTATTTTGATTATGGTCAACAATTCTCTTAATAATTTTGATAAGATTTTTGTTGGTTGATTCTGCTAAACCATTACCCTAAGGATAGTAGTTTGCAGAATATTTCAATTTAAATCCTCTCTTTAGAGCAAATTCAAGTAAGGTATTTCCAAAAATATAAGATGCATTATGAAAAATGAGAGCATTAGGTACGCCAAACCTAGTAATGATGAATTGATCAATGAACTCAATGATTGCATCATAGTTGGATACCTTCAAAGGAATTGCTTCTACGCACTTTTTGAAGTAATCCGTGGCTATAAGGATATATTTGTGCTGCTTGGAAGAATGTGGAACAATTTCTCCTATGATATCCAGTCCCCATTGTTCGAATGGTTGTTCAATATTGACTGGTTGCAAAGGAAAGGTTGGTTTTCTTTGTTTTCCACTGGCAGTTTGGCAAATTTTTCATTTCCTTACATAGTCATGGGCATCTTTGAATAAAGTGGGCCAATAATATCCAACATGTATTATCTTGTGAGCTGTTGTATCACCTCCAAAATGTCCACCTGCTGGACCATCATGTAATTCCTCTAACACCTTTTGTGGTTCAGTTTTTCAAGGCATCTTAACTAAATTGAATCATAATTCCTTCTAAATAACACATCAACAATGATTTCGAAGTGTTTTGCTTTCAATATCAAGGCACGTTTGTTTTTATAAGAGAGATTAGGAGGAGCATATCCATTTTTTAAATAAAAGACCAGATCTGCATATTGAGATTCAGAGTTCATAATACTTATCTCATTTATTTGAAGAGCATTGTCTGAATCTTCATGTTCTGGAATGTTAGAAGCTCCTACTAACAACCTGCAGAAACCTTGACGTCTAACAATTTTTGCTGGTTTAATATCTAAATTATATTCTTGTAATGTTGTAATCAAGTTGGCTCTCTTCTCTCCCACTTCCCTTTGGACTAGTAATTGTCTCACTGCCGAGAATGGGACTATTACTTTTATATGAATCTTTAGAAGGAATGGCCTAAAGTGTTTAATAGATTTGAACACAGCGAAATCTTTCTTTTCTACTTTGGAATAATTAAGTTTAGCACCTTGTAGATTAGAACTAAAAAAGGATATGGGTGTCTCAACTTGTTGATCATTGATTTGTGTCAACACACCTACATAAGAAGTTTCAGATGCCAAAGTATACAAAATAAAATGATTAAAAAAAAATGGGGTATTCAATGCAGGAGCATTAATGATTGCCTGTTTGATTGTATCAAAGGCTTCTTTTTCTTCATGACGCCATTTGAAAACTAACTTTTTCTTAATCATGGTCTGTAATGGTAAAACAATCTGTGAAAAATCAGGAACAAATATTTTTACAAAATTTATTTGACCTAAAAATGATTGCATTGATTTTTTATTGTGTGGCAGAGGAATTTTAGAAATCTCCTTGATTCTTTCCGGATCAATATAAATGCCATTTTTAGATATGATAAAACCTAGGAGTTTACCTTCATTAAGAGTGAAGAATGATTTCTTGGGATTTAATGAAATACCATACCTTTTACAGCATTTAAAGATTTGTTTCAAATCATGCAAATGATTCGCTCTTTTCTTGGAGAAGAAAGTTATGTCGTCTAAGTAGATAACAACTGACCTATTAATCAAACCCTTGAATGCTATATCCATTTCTCTTTGGAAGGTAGCTCCAACATTAATCAAACCAAAAGGCATTTTCTGGTAGGCATATATTCCCCATTTGGTTATGAAGGTAGTCTTTAGTATGTCATCTGG
This sequence comes from Pinus taeda, assembly GCA_000404065.3. Classification (NCBI taxonomy): domain Eukaryota; kingdom Viridiplantae; phylum Streptophyta; class Pinopsida; order Pinales; family Pinaceae; genus Pinus; species Pinus taeda. Next base: position 87,109 of record APFE030135468.1, read on the forward strand.
ATGCACCAATATTTGGTTATATCTAGAAAAACCATCCAAAAGAGACATTAATTCGGAACAAGCAACTGAATGAAAAGTTTGTTCAATCGTTGGTAGTGGGAAATTATCCTTTTGGCTTGCCTTATTGAGATTTATGAAGTCAATGCAGATCCTAATATTGCCATTATTTTTACTAATAAGTACTAAGTTAGAAACCCATTTAGAATGTCTGACTGAGAAAATTATCTTTGCTTTCAAGAGTTTATTCAACTTTGCTTTCATCTAACTCTCTAGATTTGGATGAGTTTTCCTCAATTTTTGCTGCACAGGTTTCTCCTCAGAAATCATTGGAATTGCGTGTTGTATGATAGAAGTGTCATACGTTTTTAGATCATCATAATTCCAAGAGAAAACATTTTTATATTTATTCAACAATTTGATAAAGGAAAATCTTGCTTCTGGAGTGAGCCCTCGTCTCAGATTAATATTTTGTGGTTTGGCCTCAGCGCCAACATTTATTAATTAAAACTTCGAAGTAGAGCTTTGGAGTTTTGAATTAGTGATTTGTTAAAACCTATCCTTGGTATCATAAAGATCTTCAAGTTTTACCACAACTTTAGGTATGGAGTTCTCCTCTGGTCTTTGCTTTATTTGAAGATCGTGGTCATTCCCATCAATAACCTAGTCATCATAGGATTTCTCAGAAGCTAAGAAATTCAAAATTTCTTCGTCATGATTAAATACCCTCCAATTGGTAACATTGTCTCGAATGGATGGTCTAAAAATCAATTTGATTGAAAACCTATCAGGGCTATAATCCTCTGATGGAAGGAGCTTAGAAGCAACATTGGCTAATAAATCAGCTGCTACATTATAAGATCTAGGAATGGGAGAAATATTAAATGCTAGAAAATGAGATATGAGGTCTTGAACCAACGACTAATAATGCTTGAAGTGTCCTGAAAGGCAATGGATAGTATTCCTTACATGTTTGATGACAATCTCAGAATCACCAAAAACTTTTTAGATATTGAACCTTCATGCTTAGGCGTATTGCTTTATAAAGCCCTTGAATCAATGCCTCATATTCAACAATATTATTTGTACACTCCAATTCTTGTCTACTTGATAACATAGTTTTTTCCCCCTCAGGACTAACTAAAATATATTGTGCTCCTGCACCATCATTGGATTTTGACCCATCAAAATATAAAGACCAAAATATAAGCTTATCTATAGTTTTATTTACAATTTCTTCAGCAATAGTAACACACCTTCATGTATCTGCATGAGAAAAAAAAAATTATCTATGATGTGAAACTATTAACAAAAAAAGGTGATAATTGAGCGTTAAAATTACTAAAGAATGATTGAGCTGAGTAATTTCCGAGAATATTATTATTGAAAACTATGGGTTGATTTTCCTACTCAAACTCTGTTACAGTATGGGTCACGTGTTTCTCCCGATCGATCTTAATTTGATTTGGTTTCCCTTTGTAGGGAAGCCACATATGAGACCAATCAGTAGAAATGTAACCATGGAGTTTCTCTGACCAATCCCTGCTTAAAATTAACCCATAAAACTCAGGGATGTCAGCAATCAATATCTCAATTCTCTGGACCACTATAGGATTAACTGATAAACTAATGGTGACTGAATTAACCTCTCCTAATACTTGAACCTTAGTTCGATCCAACTAAACAATATGCACTGCAGATTTTTGGGGCTCAATGTTCAATTTTGAGCAAACCGAGGCAGCCATTATGTTTGATGAGGCCCTTGAATCTATTAAGCAGTTGTGCGGATTTATATTGTAGATTTCATAGGTCAAGAGAAAAGGAGGAGTATGAGAATTAGGTCTATCTCCGATCAAAACGACATCAGTACCATCTACTCTATCTGATGGTGGCTTACCTGTTCCTTTAGCTGCCTTGGACAGTATAACATTTGGAAAAGGAGAAGAAGGTATTGTATTTAACTCTTTGAGTAGTAATTTCTGTTGATGTTTGAGCTTGCTAAGCTCAAGCAAAGAGATATTCACTCTAGTCTTCTTCATATCTTCTATAATGTTGTAATCCATAGAGTCAAAGACAACCAATGTCTTTTATGATGAGGGCGGATTGGAAGATGATGGCTGATTTTGAGTAGGCAACACTATAGATTTCTTCATGGGAGCCTTATATTTGGTAGTAGGTCTTGCATTTTTCTTCTTTTAAGTTGCTTGAATGGGCTCTACAGTGGCTTTACTTTTGGTACTTACTAGGAGAGCTTCCTGTTCACTTTCAATATCAGAATTAGGAAAACTGAAGTCCCACATACCGTGACATTAAACTACCTCATCTTCTTCTGTTTCCTCAAATGACAAGACTATGTCTTCATCCTCATCGTTATCTGAATCTGATTCTGCATTAGATATGGCATTAGGTGGTTTTGATTCAACTTTTTTGAAGTTCCTAAATGGCTTTTTAGTGGAGGTTTGTGCTACCTGTTTCTTTATCTCTAACATTTCATTAGACATAATCTTTAAAAAAATTTGCAAACCCTCCATATCGTATGGATCTTTAGCTGCTTTTTTCTTTGAATCATCTTTAAAAGTAACTTTTTTTTACTTTCTCTCCTCAAGAGTGATTTTCTTCTCTAAAGCAATAATATGTTTCTCAACAGAAATCGCTTCTTTCATATTCTCTACTAAAGTGGGCTTTGTAGCTCTATCAACGAAGATTGCTAAATTCGAAGGTAAAGCAGATATATACCATTCGCTTTGGACTTCTTCGCTGGGTTTAGACGTAGCAAGAATTTTATTTAAGAGTTTATTAAATCGCGAGTTGAAATCTTTGATAGGTTCTTTCGATTCAATTTTAAGATTGGAGAGATCATTGATTAACATTGTCGTGGACCGATCCTCCGAACTTAGTCAAAAATTGCCCTTGGAAAGCATTCCAACTAGTAATGGATCCTACTGTTAATGAAAAATACCATGATCCAGCTACGCCTTGTAAGGTGTATGGGAAAATCCTAACAGCATCACCTTCATCTGTCACTCCATTTAAGTTTATTGACAACATAAAGTTGTCTATGTGTTCTTTTGCTAGTATGCTGATATCTGGATTAAACTTTGGCAACCACTTTTCAGGGTGGGCCGGTAATTGACTCAAGGGTGCAGGCATTACAACTACCCTTGGATTTGTCCATGGCCTTGGTTGTGGTTGATTTTGTGCCATTGTTGTGCTGACAGCAGAAGAATTTGACGATGTAGTTACAAGTGGTTATGAAGAGGATGTCGGAGTACCTGTACCCTATTGGGGAGTGGATGGTTGACTTTGCAATGGATTGGATGAAATAGATGACGATGATGAAAGAGTCTTACTTTCAGAGCCTTCAGGTGTCTTCCTAGCTCTTTTCCTTTTAGGCAGAGGAAATTCTTTTGGTTCAATACCAAGCTTTTCACTCTGTAATCTTGTAAGAGGATGAGAAGGAATGTATTTCGAAGTCACACTGCCTTGGGATAACTCAAAATTTTCTTGAGATATTGAAAACCCTTGAAGTTTATGAATTAAGGACTAAAATTGAGGGGCTTCAAGAGTGGATTTGTCTAATGCGTTCAAGTTTTTAGCAGTGGTTTTTGTCTTTTCAACTTCTCGCTTGAAAATTGGAGATTTAGAATGCGAGGCAGAAGTTGGAGGAGATGATGAGGGAGATTTACTCTCAGAATGGGCTATCGATTTGGATTTGCTCGCCATTCACAGTTTAGGCCCTCCTTCTAGCACCAAAAAAGTTGATGCCTCTAAAATCACTGCATCAACATCGGGGAAAACCACTCGGTCCGGACCTTAGTGCAGCTCCTTTTCCATTTGGTGTGGTGCCTCCGATTGGATATAATGGGACCAGTTTCCCAGTGATATAAGAGTTGATGGGTGATTGGTTTGTAGTGTATAACGAAGGTGATAAGTGTTTTATCCTACAATGCAAAAATATACAAAGATAACTAATCTAACCTAGGTATCTTATCAACAACACGATTTTCGATTGTTTCTATTATACAAATAACTATAAAGATGACTTATCCATAAAATAGAAATATGTATTCATATGATGATTACTTTGTTTAAGTAGTTAAACAAAGTAATAATAAAATATTATCGCATTGATCATAATATATATCACTAACATATATATCCAAATGATAACAATTCTAAAACATTCAGAAATGACAAGCTGAAGAATTGCTTGAAAAACATATATATATATCAATAATAACAATTTTGAGACATGTTCATTCACATAGAGAAATAAGACAAAAACAATGATAATAGTACCATATGCATTTGAATTATCCCAATGTAAACAAGATTCAGATTCTGCTTTCCTATTTGAGAACACCTTCAAAAGATGCAAAAGTACAAATCTTATAAAAGCCTCTTTGACAAAAATGCAGAACTTTGGCCCAACTTTTGATATAAAAAAAAATATTAGAAGTACAATAGTGCAACTCCCAAGTCAAGTTTTAATACAAATTGAGGACCCTTTCTAAATACATGAAAGAATCTTAAATACTAAAAATAGAAACAAAATACCAATAAAAATCGCTCTGCACTGGTCTAATTATAGACATATAAATCTAGGATTCATCATGAAAATAGTGGTGTTGTAGCGGTTGAATGAATTCATTGTATCGACTTCTTTTCCTATGATTGCAGTTGACAAATTGCAAGCATAAGCTAGATTTCTAGAGGCTAACTCATCCTGGAGTGTAGCTGAGTTGTGGAGGTGGTGTCGGAGAGTTCAAAGATCATGCAGTTGATTGCATCTGAAATACATTTCATGGCCATTTGATTCCTCCAATCTATTTTTCCCTTTGCACTAGCTCCGGTTTCCAATGCTATTCCAATGACTTTGCTTTTGGGAGTTTACCTAGAGAGCAATCAGTGATCAAATTAGACATATTCAAACTGTTATTTATCAATTCGATGAGACCATTTGTTACAGTTCTACATCTAGAGGTTGCTCTTTCAGCTTTCATTAGTTGGGACTCCCATTCGGAAAATAATATTTCCTTATGTGATTCTTGTATTCTTGGTAGGTTGGCAACGATTCCTTCTATGGAATATTGCTAGGATAGAAAATTGGTTAACCTTTCATCTATCTTTTCCAATTCAAGCCTGGCATCCACTACATTCTCAATCAATGATGCAAAGATATCACATAAGGGGTTGGCCAATGATATGTTGTGGAAAAGAATATCCAACTATTGGTACAAGGCTTTGGTTATTTCCAAGGATTTTGTTCTAAATTCTCCTACCTATGCATAACCCTTGTAATTTTCTATCTGTTCCTTCATGTTTGTAATTTGATCATCCTTTTCCTTCTTTTCTTCCTCACTTAACATCTGAAGCCTGCTCAATTCCTGAGACAACTCCTATTGTTTATGGAGAGTCTTCTCATCAATTCTTTGTTTTTCCAGTTTTGACTACTCTTTTAATCACTCATTTTGCTGTCTCTGCTCTACTAACTGATGTTCAAGCTGATTGATCTTTTGTTGTTGCTCTGTCGAGTACACCTCAAGTTGGGTAATCGTCTCATTCTTTTCCCTCATCAAATGGCTCACTTCTCAGGCTTTATCCATTTTCGCCATTGTGTAAGCTCATGCATACTGAGATAGCTTTCTTAAATCCTCGTAGGGATTGACTTTTGCTTTCCATACCACATTCATCATTTCTGCCTGAGGAGTTAAAAGAGGACTTTGATCAATTTTCCTCTTCTTTCTCTATCTTTTAACTAGAGCCCTATGCTTCAAATTGTAGAAGACACTGAGAGGTGTTATTTCTTCAGTTTGTAGTATAATCTCCTCTGTTAGATTCTTGGGAATGATCTCTATGTCCTGCTAAATTTTGGGCAGACCGCTTGTCCCTTCAATCAGAATAGTAATAACTTTGGCTTTTGCACTATTGGCATTTTTGGTGTAGTGGGCTCTTGGGAAATATTTGGGTTATTGATGATTGAGTTGAACTGCTCCCATTCCTTGATTAATTTAGGATCAATATTGATATTCGTATTAAGGGGCTCACTTTTTCCTTCCTGTGTCTGCTCCCTTTTTGGGGTATTTTACTTTTTAGGAGTCTTTTCAATAATTTGATCTTCACAGTGGCCTTCTGGTGGAACCATAGAGGTAGTCTTTAATAAGTCCAGAGGTAGCATTTCCAATCTCTGTGTCCTGAACTTGTAAAATTCCTCTAGTCCCTCCACTCCCAATTTGACTTTTTCCAGTTGTTTTACTTCAGAAAATAACTCGGCTGAAGCAAACAAATCATCATAACTATCCTTCTCATGTTCAAACTTGGTGATTTTGGCTTGAGAAATGACATTGTACGCAACAGATTTAGGATCATACTCCCTTTTTTGGGATGACCGCTAACGTTAACATTTTTATTTCCTCAGCTTCCTTCTCTGCATGTTTGAAGTCATGCATCGTGAAAGCTCCACATCGGAGGGGGAATGAAGGTCACATATGCTTTTTATACTCCTTTAGGTTCCTTGACATCCCTTCTACTATTATCTGATATGCTAACTCTCTAGCAAGTAACTTATCAGGGATGTATAAGGGAAGGACATGTGGGTCAGTAGTGTTGCGAAAAGTCTGATGTAAGTGAACTTTTCTTCACCAAACCAACTACCAATTGTAGTTAGGTCGACATAGGCTTCGTTGGACAACCTAGGAGCAGGTTTACTGAATATGGCATAATACACGGGGAGGATGAAACCATGACAGATTCTATAAAGATGATTTTTGTAATGGGCTTTCCACAATTCCTTATGATAGATATGAATGGGGTTAGGGTCCTGTGGAGTCCATTTCCATCCCGAAATGGGATACTCAGAATTGAAACAGATTGTGTCCAAAATATAGGCATTCATATAAAACAGGGGTATCACCCAGGTAGTCACAAATATATTTTTCTTATAATCAAGTATTTCGTTGGCCATTTTATTAGAAAAAATGGTCACCCAATCCATGATATAGGAATTAACTGTAGCCTCCATTAAAGTTACCATTTCAATAGAAAATTTGACAGAATCGTGAACTGTAAAGAGTCTGCACATCAAAGCTCTAACATAACAGTAAGGAAATGCCGATGAGCCGACGGAGTACATACCTGATAGTGTCAAAAAATGCCTCCATTTTCTGATAGGGTCCAATTCTATGGCATTTTCTTTGGCGAAAGCCTCCAAGAATTCTTTGTTATATCACTTCTGCGGTTCAGCCAAATGGT
>APFE030135468.1:95609-106148 GCA_000404065.3 Pinus taeda
TCATCTCTTTATCCAACATTTTTATATTTTTTTATCGTTCACTTATTGTTCACCACACAAGATGGATGGAGTATCTCATAAATTGAGTATTTACGTTGATATCATATGTTGATATAATAAATAAATATTCTGATGGTTTTTTATTTGACCATAAATATTCAGGTTCGGGTCCATCCAACGTGGGCTCAACGTTCTTGTTGTTTGTTGTGTCTTCCATTCTCATAGAGTTGGAGGAAGGCAAAGGTGAGGGAGTTGAAGATGAGATCAAGGAATTGAATTTTCATTGTGGGACGAAAACTCATGGGAGGGTTAGGTTTGTTGGTTAGTCATGCATGCTCGCTTTGTGATGCTTTTCTTAGTTTTATTCACTACAAATCCAACCATGTGTCCATGTATTGTGAGTCTTCCCTCCAAAAGGACCAAAAATTCCCTCCACACCACCTGATATTGATACCGAGGGAGATATATATTTGATTCCACACCTTCTTTGTCATTGGGTAGTGAAGGAAGAGATGGTCTATGTCTTTAGTTTGTTCCTTGCAAAAGCAACATCGTTATGGTCCATGTATAGCTTGACAATTTAGATTTTCATCTATAGGCACTTTGTTGATAATATGCACCACATGAACAACCAAGATTTGTGTGGTGCCTTAAGATTCCAGAGGGGTCGCCACCACCAAAAAACCTCCACTGGTTCTTGTTCCAATATAAGGAAATTATATTCATCCTGGTATGTATAATGATTGCGAAGGGATGCAACCTAGATGATTTCATCTTCTCATTTAGTTATTCTGAAATGTGACTGATCAAGTGCCCCAATGAAACTGGTCTAGTCGTTATGTGAAATATCTGGTAACATGAGGTCCTGTGATAATAACCAATCGTGTGAGAGCCATGATGTGTTTTCTAATCTGATATTTGGGAGAGTTGAGTGATACCATCCAATTCAAGATACTTTTTGAGGGCTAGAGGTAGAATATATTCATTTCCACAGCTGACAATTCACTAATTCCAAGTCAAACAAGCTCACTTGATCCAATCCACTGTGTCAGTCTTCTTTTAATGACTGATATGGAGTGAGTAATAGCTTTCCATATGATGGAGGAACCAATATTCGGTCTTCGAACCCATTCCATAATTGTAAGATGATATATGTATTTGTGATAAACTACCTCTTTCCATAAACTATCTCATGTTATTTTCTGCCAACCCATTTTTTGTGCAAAAGCCGATGAAAATATATTCAAATGCGTTATGCCCCATCCTCCCCATTTTTTGGGCTTTCCAATTCTCTCCCATTTCACCTAGGCAAAGGTCCTTCAAACATGTTTCCCTCTCCATAAGAATCTATGGCATATTTGTTGAATTGTGTTCGTGATGCCTTTTGGTATCGAGACCATAGCCATTTAGTATACTCGTATATTCTCTAGTACTGATTTAATTAGAATTAATCTACCTACTCTAGATAGCCATCAATGCTGCTAGATGTTGATGCACCCTTCAATTTTTTCATTGAGCCAAGTCCACTCTGTTATGCGGAAATCATTTGGTTTGAGTCTTAATCCAAGATACTTGAGTGTGGCCTCCATGTCTAGTCTTATGAATTGAAATTGTTGTAGTGCATGTCTTTGTTCATTTAGTAAACAACACACATGCATGATGGTTGATTTTTTGTAATTGGGCATCATTCTTGTACCTTTAAAAAGCATGGACAAAATATTCTTGAAACAAGTGGTGTCCTGAATAGATCCATCTAAAACAATTTGTACATCATCAACAAATAAAAGATGCATTAGATAGGATACATATGTCATCTTCACCCCACTAAAATACCTGGATTATCGGGCATTGGATATGAGCCGACTTAATCCTTCCATGATCAAGAGGAATTAGGGAGGTAATAGAGGACACCTGTGTCTATATGATGCAACCCCATTGATGAGTATGCTATATGATGCAGATGTGACACAACACATAATCCATTTTATGAAAGAATGTGGAAAGCCAATATGGGTAAGTATAAGTTGTAGGTATGTCCAAAATGCTTTATGAAATGCTTTCTAAAGTTCAATACTGAGAATGATGTTATAACTGTTCTTGATCTTTATGGAATGTAGCTCTTCTTGTGCAGTACCAATGGCTTCATGGATCTGTCTATGATTAAGGAATGAAAATTGCTCCATGGACAAGATGGGCTTGATGTAGATATTAATGATCTTAGATATGATTTTTTATATCCAATTTCATAAGGAGATAGGTCGATAGTCATGAAAATTATGGGTGTCATCAACTTTGGGTATGAGTACTATAAATGTAGAATTAAACCCCTCATGCATCTTCCCCGATAGTCTACAATCCTTGATAAACATGAGGAGATATTCCCCAATATGGTAAAAAAGGTAAGGTAGAATTCAATTGGGCACCCATCTGGTCCAATTACTTTTATCTTTTTTGAACCACTTCTGAACAATTTCATTCTACCCCATTGTGACCATCTTGTTCAGTTTCTCCACATCTCTTCCTCCACAAATCGAGGCATTGTCCCAACAATGTGTAGGACTAGATACCACTTTGGGATTCAACTACGTTAAGTAAGTCATTCATGTATGACCATTACCTTGAGAGGTAGTCATAACTGACTAATTTCTCATGATTTTTGAGTAGTTGACTTAGCACTCATTGCATTGGGTGATGCTCACACGGGTGAAGAAGTGGGATTGAAACTAGTGAAATGTAGTGAATGATTTACTTAACGTAGTTGAATCCCAAAATGATATCTAATATAATGCATTGCGTAAACCCCCTAATACTTAAATGTGTAGTACTTCTACAATAGTAGCTTCTCATGGAGCTCTAAACATTTGGGAGAAATGTTTAGTGCCCATATATGCAAGCTAACTGAATGTGTTGGCCTCCCTGCCATTATGATCTCTTAAACTCCATATTGTATTGATTAATTTCCTCCCCGTGGCACAGTGTTGGAAGAATTTTGTGTTTTCATCCCTGACCTTTAGCCAGATAGCTCTACTCTTTAATCGCCAAGTCTCCTATTTTTGTGTGAAGAGTTTAATCTTATCTAATTCCATCCTGATAATTCGTTCCTTCTTTCCATATGATATATAACCTAAATTGCTAGTGCCCTCCATCTCCTTAATTTCTACTTAAATTTTGAGTATGGTAGCATTGTCTCTTATCTTTTTCTCTTTTGCCCATAATATATTCTTGTGCTTGATCCAAGATAAATTTCTAGATACGACTATGGTTGGTGAGGTGTTGTTAACTTGGCCAGAACAAATTCAAGATTCCTTTACAATATTATGTAACTATGATTCCTCCAGCTAGGTCGAGTTAAATTTAAAAGGAGAGTTTGGATTACAATTGGAATTTATGACTTCAAAAAATATAGGGAAGTGATCACATAATTCACCCCATCTCACCCACTGTCTAATTCTGTCAAAACGATCCACGAGTGGTTATTTAATGTTAAATTGATCAAACTTTGGGCTAATGCATCCTCGCCTATTCTCCTATTTCGCAAGGTAGGCCAGATCTTGGCCATGTCTATATTTAGGAGGTTATGTATATCCAATAGGTGCTCAAAATGTTCATTCAGGGGATCAGTGTGTGATTGAGCACCCCATGATTCAACATGTCTCAATGAGAAGTTTATATCCCGACCAATGATGATATTGTCTTTATCCATAAAATATGTAGTCATCAGTTTATCCCAAAATCCCACATGATTATGACATGGTCCATATATATTTATCAAGTAGAGTGGGGAATCTAGTTCAATAGATGTGATGTCTGCACCCAATACACCTTCATTACCCCATATGTTATCAATGTTGATAGTTTCATTATTAAAATCAATGGTGCATCCCCCCGATCGACCTCTCACAACAAGTGTATGGAATTTCCAACCATGAAGAATGGTTGTCAGTAAAGTGTTGATGGAAACAATACCCTCTCCCAATATGTCTTGTAAGAAGAGAACATCAGTCCTTTCAAATCTGATTAGTCTCCTAAGTGCCAAATTTTTCTGAGGGATAGCCAAACCCCTGTAGTTGAAAGATAGGCGCTTCATGGGGTAACCAATTTAGGGTTTCCTTGTGCTCTAAGAACCCGGTCAATGGAACTATGCATACCTGTCACCATGTCAATACCAACCCTCTAGATGGCCTTTGATATATTTTATTGCCTACCCTTGGGAATTATTTGAGTTTTAGAAGGAGGGTCATCTTCCAGGTCGAAGGTGTGATGTGGCTTGGGGTAGGCAAGGGATGAGATATTGTATCCATGTTGTGAGCTATTGCTCGATGTTTCCTCCCATTCAGAATGTAATGAGGGAAAAACCTCAATTGTAGTGGGATCAATAGCCATTGCAGTGGGGCGGTAGGGGGGATGCAAAAGGACATGTGGTGGGACTCAAATTGCATGCAGATAAACCCAAACCCGATGTAGCAATTGATAAATTTGCATACTCAGAATTCAAAATATTACAAGATGTCGGAGGAGAGGATATGAGATTACTCAGAATTCAACGAGTGCACATCGAGTGTGATCAAGTGACCCATGCATTAGGTGTTCGAACATCCGCTTGAAGTGGATTCTTCCCACATCTCTCTACCTCCTCAGGGGTTCCGTTGTTTTGGTCTATGCACGACTCAATCCAATTCCATTTGTGTCTAATTGCCCACTGTCACTTGTCTTCTAGGGGACACACTGTGCACATTGTTGATCAATGGGGAGTCCTCATACAAGTGACGAACTTAATGGAATCACCTGCACTAGAAAGGTAGCCCTTCATAGTCTATGATTTTCCATCTAATAAGCTACCTGAATTGTAAGCGAACACTTTCAACTAACCCTTCTATGGTATTGAGATGTATCCAAATTCTGCCAATGGTAATGTTGTCGGATTTAATGTATGATCTATCATGGTGTAGATATATCTCCAGATCATCCCCAATGCACCTAAATACATCCATCGACCAAACTTTCAGAGGTAGACCTGGTAGTTGTACCCTTATAGGTCCCACCCCAGTTTTTATCTTTCAGGGTTGAATATTGTCATCCATCACTTAAGTGGTATTGGAGTCATTTCTATGTGCCACTATTTGGACAACACCCAGTTCATCTGGTCTAGTCTAGCAAAGATGAGGGAAAAAACCATCCGTACGCCATAGTAAGGACAACCGACAATTGATCTAGGAGGTGGCCCTATATCTATAGAGTCTAGCATTTTAACCTCGCCGAGGAGTAGTTACGGTCTCTGACTCGACAGAATATCACCGTTCTTTCAATGTTTGTAGCCTCTGCCATACTTATTCCCTCTCCAAAAAAAAGTAGTCACGGATTTTCCCACACCTTAGTTCATTTGGATTTTTTTTTCTACCCATCCTCTGTGGGTGATATTCTAGTTTATGTTCAGCCACCTCATTCTTGTTATCACCAAAATCCAAGACTCTCATTTCTTCTTGTTCTATTACTTGTTGTGATATGCCTTCGAAGCATCGTGATGTGTGAACCGAGTGCTATGGGTGAGATACCCATGGGTCGACTCCTGTGGTGTCTCGTGTGAGCCTTAGATTTTCTATGCCAAATGTGGTTGCTTCATGTACAAGTAAAACCCCTGCTACCATGGTTGTCTCTCTAGGATGAGATGTATGATGCACCTCTAGTTCATATTCCCAACTCTAGAGCTCAGAAGGAGACATTATTTTTAGTCTTGGTTGTGGTTGTTCATCCTGTAAGTTGTATGGGAACTCTGAAGTCGCTGCAAGGTTCGATTAAATAAACCATAAGTTGTTGATGGTGGCCACTTCATCCTCCATCTTAGATATAAATGCCCCGACCTTGACATCTGGTGCATTTTGGTTCTCTGGTGTTTTCCTAGCTGAATGCTGCGGTGGATAAATTGTCCAAATTTTTGTTGTATCCATCGAGTCTGATGACTAGTCAACCATCTCTTTCTCCATGCAAATGAAATTTTCAGTTATTGTTGTTCCGACGAATTGTGCATTGATAAGTTACTGTGTGCCTCCTATAATACCCTGGCCAAGTGAATATTATAAGTAGTCCTCCGACTGGTCTATTTCCCTTCCACCGCTTGTTGTCTAGCCTCACCCGCACCAAGAAATGTTAACCCCCTCCACTTCATTCAGGTGCCGAAAATCTGCCATTAATTGTAACTTGCATCGTCATTTTTATAGTTAAATCATTCCTCCCAATGGTTCCCTCGCATTTCTAGGGTTTCACCATTTTCACACGAGGGTTCAAATGTACTAATAAATAGTAGATGTATAATTTTAATGGCTTAGCTAAGTGCATCTAATTTCATGCTCTCTTACAAATTTACTTGCTTTATTTCAACATCATACGCACTAATAAATACTAACCATCTAGATTATCTAGCATTTAAATGAGGGTGATCAAATAGGTGTCTTATTCCACTATGGTCTATCGTCAAAATAAATTTCCTACCCATTAGATAGGAATGCCATATATGTAATGAATGCATAATGTTAGTGATTTCCAAATAATGGGTAACATAATTTTCTTCATGTTTTTTCAATTTTTGGATTTGTATCTTATCACATGATTATCTTGCATAAGCACTAAACCTCATCCTTCCTTAGAAGATTATGTTCATACTATGAAATATTTGTTTGGGTCTATAATTGTTAGAATTGGAGCATTATTTAAAATATGCTTAATTGTTGAAATATTTCTTCACATTAAATATATCACACAAATTTTAATCCCTTACATTGTAAATAACATATAGGATGGCCAATTTTTCAAAATCCTTTAATGAATCTACAATAGTGTCTTGCAAGTCCATTAAATGACCTTACATCTATCACATTCTTCGAAGTAGACCATTTCATAATACCCTTGAAATTTGTCTATAGAAATTGAGATTCCTCGATTAGAAATAACATGTCCCAGATACTGTATTTGTCTTTTTTAGAAATTACATGTACTAAACTTGGCATTTAAGTGACGTTTTTTTAATATCTACAAAACCAATCCAAGATATTCTTTATGTTCTTCCTCAAACTTAGAATAAATGATAATATCATCTATAAATACAATATAAACATATCTAAGTATTCTCTAAAGGTGTTATTCGTGAGACACTCATGTAGCTAGTGCATTGGTAAGACAAAATGGTACCACTATAAATATAAAATTAAACATATCTTGTTGTGAAAGTTGTCTTATAAATATCATCATTTTTTATTTTGACTTGATGATATGTCAATGTCAAGTATATTTTCGAAAAATATTTGTTATCCTTTACTTAATAAAACAAATAATTAATCTAAGGTAATGGATACTTATCTTCCACCATCATTTTGTTCAACTATTTATATTAATGCACATCCCAAGTGTTTAATCCCTTCTTTTTACAAATGGAACTCATGCTCCACAAGTAAGTACATTTGATATAATATATCCTTTTTCAAATGTCCCTACAATTACATTTTAACTCCATCAAACCAAGAGTACTCATTTTATAATGTGATTTAGATATAGCTGATTTTAGACACACACATACACACATCATCATTTAACCCTTCAAATCATTTAAGCCTTTTCTTATGCCATCTCTTAACCAATTCATGCTAAGACCTAATTAGTTTTCCTTTGTAAGAATTACATTATGCTTTCATAAGTGAAAATATTTGAAGTTATATGAGATATCTCTACGTGGATAAATTTAGCATCAATTTCCCTATCTTCTAGTAATGTTATTTTAGACATAAAGATTTATGATATAATTCATTTTCTTTTATGATACCTATATATGAATGGTTATATTTCTGTCCATGTTTCACATGATTAAATTATTTTTTTTTTAGAACAATTGGAATATCATTCATACCTTTCTTTCTACAGTAAGAGATCTCAAAGTATTTAGTGAATGCTATAAAGTGTAATTTATCCTTTCCTCTTCTCTTATACAACCATAATTGACCTTATTATTCATCTTCCTCAGTTGGAAGCTAGCCTGTTTATTGGATAGTGGAAAGGTATTGTCTGAAAATATTTATGATATGAAATGAAATGAGTCAAAACCTTTCTTTTAAAAACATTAATGGTGCTGTCATAGTTTCCTAACCAAAAACTATCTCAAGGAAACCATATTGCCAATGCCTTTAATGTTTGGAGTGGAGCCTTTAATGGTTTTTCTAGCTATAAGCAAGTAGATATCAAAGCTTATATCTGTCATGGTATCTTAAGAAAGCTATTTGTAAAGAGAAGATTAAATATCTAAGTATTTATATCATGTTTGATTAAAATTAAAGAGAATGCTCTCACTATCACTAGCACGAATACCTAAGTATTATGTACAATAATTACCATTTCACTACTTTTTATTAGCTAGTATGCATAGGGAAAGAAAAGCCTTCTTGTTTATGACTTTGTACCAAGAAGATAAATTGAAGAGGAGCTTCATATTCAATAGAATAAATTGGTGGTTTCATATAAATAATATTTACAATAGTTGTCGAGTTGCATAAGCATTAGGTTGGATTACCTTTCATAAGCGATATGTAGCCAAAGAAATGGAAATCTTGAGAAAATACAATTTTTTGTGACAATATAAATGGGATGGTTCTTTGATTGAACTATATTATAATTATGCTTGTGAGGTGAGTAATATGGTTTCAAATATTTCTCTTATACATAGAGGCATACTCACAAAAATTAGATAACGCAATAAACAACAATAAATTGACTCTATAAATGTAAAAAACAATTGATAACTTCTTGAGGGATGAGAGAAAGAGAAATAAAGGTATCATCATTGTTTCCAACCTCTTCTCATACAATATATAGAGGTTGGATTAGGTTTCAATGAACTATAGTTGAAATATTGGTGAATGCCTTGATGATAAGAGTGAACATGCAATTGCTACTACATTTAATATAATTTTCCTCCAAATGGTATTTTTGTAGTTCTCCATAAGTGTAGTGGTGAAAGTGTGAAACAGACCCATAGAAACTATGATGACCAATATTTCTCTTTTATGCCTTTATCAATATGATACAATATGCTTCACACTCATCTATAAGGTAAAATCTAACTACATAAGCAATATTCTCTTGATGTGCAAGAAAAGGATGAACATATTTTCTTACATAAGGGTTTTAAATATGTGATAGGTAATAACAAATGGGTTTATACTATAGAGAAATAAAATTATGTTGGAAACAACACCAAGATTGAAAATGATTCACCATTATGACCATAACAACTGGTTATATATTCCACTCATTTAATATCAGCTAAGATGTTATCTACTGATCCTATTAAAGGACAAATATTAAGTTATTATCGATCAAGAATAGTCCCATTTCACATGAAAATGGATATGAAGAGCCTTGAAAAACCACATGAAGAGTTACCTATATCACTAGTTTGAAAGCCTTTAGAAATTTCATAACTATGTGATTACTTCCCATATCACATAATTTTTAGTTTTTCAAGGAGAATATTATTCCACACCAGGTCATAGCAAGGTTTTCTAAGTTATGTTTCCAACATACAATCAATAGTAGTATATTGTTATAAACTCTAGTGAAAGGGTAAAGAAAGAGCTTAATTTGGATGTCAAATTAAGAATGCCCTAAACATGCAAGTAAAGTTTTTGGTTACTTAACTAGACTTCAACATATTGATGTACATCTTGTAAAACAATGTTGAAGATCAATGATAGTTGACTATATTCATGAAGTTGTGGATACACTTTATTAAAATAATTATTATACAAGGAAAAAGAAGATATATTTATGATCATAGTTGGGTTTAAAGAGGAATATAGTAGATGCATGGAACTAGATGTGAAGTTAAGAATAACTTGTTGAATAGTGTTTGATGTTATTTTAAATCTTACCATACTTTTTTTTTAACATAAATTAGATTTCGGTATTTATATTATGTTCCATTAATGACCCAAGTGCTTCTAAATTAATCTAGCTATGCTCATTTTGTTGTTGATTGTTTGTTTAATAGTTTTATGGTGTTATAATATGCTTACAAAATAAATCTTCTATGTATATTGAGTTAAATGGAGGAAGAAGATCCATAAGGAGAGTTGCAAAGTACATTTTCCACTCAAAATAATATCTAATTACCGCCAATTCCTATATTAGAGTGAAATAAAATAAATAAGGTGGTGAATATGTTTCTCAACCATGAAACAAATCTCAAGATAAGAGAACCCCTAGTCAAATGCATATACAAGGCATGCTCAAAATTTAGTGCCATGACCATGTGAATGAGAGAGATAAAGTAAGTGTTAAGTGGTAAGAGTGCATGCCATTTAGTTAAGTGTTAACTAGTAAGAGTGCATGCCCACACTTCCCCTTCTAATTAATAAATAAATAATCACTATCACATTACCTCTCAGCGCTTAACTCTATGGCTATATGAGGGCTTAATGCATGTACTCTTTGTTTCTCATATCCTACTTAGTTCTAAATATACACACATATATTTAAATTAACTACACACTCTTGTCC
>APFE030135472.1:0-13383 GCA_000404065.3 Pinus taeda
GACTTTACGACTGGTCCGACTCCTAAGAAGACTGACAAAACCAGAGATATCTAAGGCTTCGCAACTTCTAAATCCAAAGTCACTACAGGACCAACACAAAAATCGGTAATCTCCTTAATAACATAAGGCCCTAACCAGTGCATCCTAATTTTTCCTGGAAATTTATCAAACTTACTATCATACAATAAAACCAAATCAATTACCTTAAATGTGAGAAGCTTGATGTGTCGATCATTCCATGCCTTTTCATGCTGCTTTTGGACCCGCTAGTGAAATCCAGCCAAAAATATTTCCTCTTCGAGCTCATCCAGCTACGCGAGCCTCTCTTCCATGGCTCCACGATCTGTCATACCTGTGAGCGCTGCTATGCGCAGACTAGGCACGATCTATTCCATAGGAGTTACGGCTTCCACACCATAGATAAGCCTAAAAGGGGTTTGTCTTGTCAACTTCTTGCATGTCGTTCTATAAGCCCACAACACTACAGGTATGCATAGGTCCCAATCACTTTTCTAAGCATTGCAAACCTTGGTCAGCACATTTTCAAACACTTTGTTGAATGGCTCCACTGTCTCGTTAGCCTGTGGGTGATAAGGTGTTCTCTTCTGGTGATATACTTGAAATTCCTCCATTAGTGCGCTGATCGTCTTATTCAAGAAGTGAGTACCACGATCACTCATCAAGATCCTTGGGCATCCAAATCACATCAGTACACGCTCAAATAAGAACTTTGTGGCCGTCGTGCCCCTGCAATCCTTCACCGACTACACTTCTACCTAATGAGTCAAATACTCCATCACAGTGATAATGTACCTCGCTCCTCTCTTCCCTTGTGGCTAAATGGGTCCTACAAAATCTATTGCCCACTTCTCAAAGGGTTGCAATGTCATTTGTGGATTCAAAGGCATTTCATCCCTCCACGATGGCCTGCTGACATACATCATAGGCCTTACAATATGCTTTTGAATCCTGATGAAGGGTTGGCCACCACAATCTTGCTCGTAGAATCTTCTACGCAGTTTCTTTCCCTACATAGTGTCCTCTCGCGGTGCCCCCATGAGCATCCACGAGGATGCTGCTTCATTTGAACTTAGGTACATACCATCACAATATCTCATCAGTCCCCATCTTATATGGATGCCCAGTAATGATAGAGAAGTATACTGCACACACCACTAATTCCTTATTTTGATGAGCAAAGTAAAGTATCGTTCTAGTGCAGTTCCTATTGTTAGGAAGTATATTATATCCTCAAAATGACCCTCCACGACATGCATTGCAAATAGTTGCACATTAGGCAATCCTTCTTTCAAGTTAGTAGGTTCCTCCCCTATTTCGATGTGTGACAGATGGTCTGGTCCCGCATTTAATTATCCAGGCTTCACAACAACTTCAAAATCGTACCCTTGGAACAATAAGAGCCATCTGCAGATTCGCTCCCCCAAAATAGGCTTATTGACCAGGTACTTCAGCGCGGAGCGATCCGTATTCATCTTAAAGTGGCCTCCTAACAAGTACCATCGGTATTTCTGGAGCGCATACACCATAGCTAGCCCCTCGTGTTCAGTGGTAGAGTAGTTCTTCTCTTATTTGGATAATCTGCGGCTTGCGAACACGATCGGATGGTCCAAGCCTTCTCTGTCATCCTATGTTAGTACTGCCCCTAGCACTATACATGACGCGTCGACATGTACATGAAATTCTTTCTTCCAGTCCAGGAACACTAGAATCGGTGTGGTAACTGTCTTTTCTTACAGTCATCATTCCAGCAGAACGTGACATCCTTCTTCAACAATTTTTCCATCAATGCGATGATCTGGGCATAGCTTTTGATAAATTTTCTATAATATCTCATATATCCTAGAGTAGTGCGCAACTGTTTCACACTCCTTGGCACTTCCAAGTTCAATATCACTCTTCACAAGGTCTACCATCAGTCCTTGTTTGCAAACCACATACCCCAATAGGTTCCCAAAAGCAACGAAAAATAGACACTTCTTGAGGTTGAGCGTGATCTGGTAACTTTGACAGGTATCCAACATCAAGCACAGGCTCGCTAGATTGTGCTTAACCAACCCAAATACAATTCAATCATCAAAATATACCTCAAAGAACTTACGGATAAATTCCTTGAATGTCGCAACAACCACGCGTGAGAAGATTGCAGGTGCATTCTTCAATCCAAACGACATCGCAGTGCATTGAAAACAACCCCACCAGTTGCAAACTTGTCTTGCTCCTATCCTTCAGTGCAATTTTGATTTGGTGGTACCCAGAGAACCCGTTAGTAAAGGAATATGCTTCCTCGCCACCTACATTTTCCAACACTTCATCCATGAACGAAGTCGAGAAAGGATCATGCACACAAGCGTCATTCAATTTTCTGAGATCCACACATATCCTTATCTCATCATTTTTCTTCCTCTCTTGCACCACCATTGGGCTTACCCAATTAGATTCTTCCATAGGCTCAATGATGTCTACCACTAGCATTTTGTCTAGCTCTAAATCGACCTTCTCCTTGTATTTCAGATTGAGGCGATAAGGCCTCTACTTAACTGGCTTCGCGTCAGGTTTTATCATGATCTTCATCACTCCTAAG
Organism: Pinus taeda; assembly: GCA_000404065.3. Taxonomy (NCBI): domain Eukaryota; kingdom Viridiplantae; phylum Streptophyta; class Pinopsida; order Pinales; family Pinaceae; genus Pinus; species Pinus taeda. The sequence goes on from APFE030135472.1 coordinate 2,603, forward strand.
TCTCCAATGATTCCTTTCATATCCATAAAATTGGTAGTGAATAAGTCCTGGTATTCATGGAGCAATTCAACGACCTTATCCACCGTTGCATCATCCTAGTAGTCTCCAATCTTTGCAAATTTGTGTACTGCCTCTGTACCAATGTTCACTTGTTTTGTTTTCACTGGTGCGTTCTCATTATTTCCCAGTGAACTTGGAGTTTATTGGAGGTTGATATCTTAATGAACACTCTGATATGAATCTGACCTGCAAATAAATTTTGTTCTATCTGAAAAGCTCATTACAAATTTGTTGACGGATCTAACTTAATAATACAGCACTCCGTCAAATCAAAGCATTGTTTCTCATGATGTTGTAGATGTTTCGGGGGTCAAATCGAAGCATTTTTTCTCATGATGCTATAGACATTTCAGGGGTTTAATCTGAAGCTTGAATTTGCAAACCTAATTTCAAGGATTCCATATTTCAAGATCTAATCAACTAAAGCAAATATATAAACTAAAATTTTTCTGAATAACCATGCAGCCATCTCACATAAATATTTTCATGTATTCACTTAAAGGGAAACAAAATCAATAATCACTTAAGGGTTCACTTGGATCTCAAGCATAATCACTCCTACACTTTCATGACACATTTCAAGGGTTTAATCTGAAGCTTGAATTTGCAAACCTAATTTCAAGAATTCCATATTTCAAGATCTAATCAACTAAAGAAAATATATAAACTAAAATTTTTCTGAATAACCATACAGTCATCTCACATAAATATTTTCATGTATTCACTTAAAGGGAAACAAAATCAATAGTCACTTAAGGGTTCACTTGGATCTCAAGCATAATCACTCCTACACTTTCATGACAAATTGTTTGGGCTAGTTTCAAACTCAAGCACAATCACTCTTGCACATTCATATCAAATTCTTTGGACCAGTTTCAAAATATAATGACATATGTAAATCGATAAGTTCACATCATTAACGACGTGCTGGACCATCTTTTGAGATACCTTAATTCTCCGAGCACTCAAGTCTGAGATTCACATTGTGCGCACTCGAACACACACACAATATATATATATACATATATATACTCTTGCACACTCATATCAAATTCTTTGGGACAGTTTCAACATATAATGACATATGTAAATCGGTAAGTTCACATCATTAACGACGTGCTGGACCATCTTGACGGATGGCAAATAGAAGGTTCATTAGCATGAAGGCAAATTTCTGAACGGTTTCCAGAGATTAGATGAACATTTGTTTTCTTGCAACCATTTGCGATACCTTAATTCTCCCAGCACTCAAGTCTGAGATTCACATCACACACACACACTATATATATATATCTCATGCTCAATACTGCCTCAGCATAAGAATATATTTTCCCAGCATTTTGTTAATTACTTCAAGATTCTCATACAGCACTCTGCCTGGTGTTCCTAATCCAAAGGTTAAAATATATGACTCAATAATGCATGGATAGTTTCTTTAATGTATCACAGGACACAATTTATGAAATCCGAAGTCACAACCTTACAGTTCATTCTTTTCACAAGATTGCCACTCCGTGCATCTAGGATGTCTTGTGGTTAGGGCTTTCTTTATTTTATATTTTCCCAGAATTTTGTTAATTACTTCAAGATTCTCATACAGCACTCCGCTTGGTGTTCCTAATCCAAAGGTTAAAATATATGACTCGATAATCCATGGATAGTTTCTTTAATGTATCACAGGACACAATTTATGAAATCCGAAGTCACAACCTTACAGTTCATTCTTTTCACATGATTGCCACTCCGTGCATCTAGGATGTCTTGTGGTTAGGGCTTTCTTTATTTAACAAGAGTTTGGGCTAGGACAGGGTGACCAAGGGATTGCACCAAAAATTGGCTGCTACTTGGGAAAAGAAAGAACACCTTATGCCCAAAGTGAACTTAGACGCCTTCATTAAGGCTATGGAAGAGCAACTTAGAAGTGGAATGGAGGAAGATGTAAGGTGGAACCTTCACCTTTCACATGAAGGTGGTGTTGATGACGAGAATATTGAATTTAAGGATATTTCTCCCAATGTTGAAGAAATTATTATTTCCAAGATGCTACAGAACCTATTGTTTATTGTTGAAGTTAATTTTCATAGAACCTACTATTGGTGGTGTTGCTACAAAGTTCACTTGGATTACTAAACTCGTTCTACCACCGTTACGTGATGACTTAAGTAAAGCAAAATAACAGTCGTGTTTGGAGATCATTTCAGAGAATTTTATAGAACAAGTAAACTCCCTCAGATAGAGAGCTTTAAACTCGTTCTACCACCGTTACATGATGACTTACGTACAGCAAAAGAACAGATGTGTTTGGAGATCATTTCATAGAATTTTAGAGAGCAAGTAAACTCCCTCAGTTAGAGAGCTTTAACACTCCGATATTTGGCCGTGTGGCTCTTTCAATGATGCCTTATCTGAGCGCTCAGACCATGGAAGACTGTTTCCAGAGAGTAATGCAAGTCCTGGACTGTACGGTCCAGCAAGGATTTGTTTTGTTCTCATGTTCATCTCTTGTTGAAATGGTATTGTGCCTTCTCACCAGTGTGTACAAAAGGGATCAGGATTCTTCTCAAGGCAGTTTTGCATGGAGGATCCTTCGAGAAACCAATGAAAGTCACCCAAGCAGTCTCGATGCTACAACTCAATCAGACAAAGTGTGAACACAGGTATGTTGAGACGAGTGCATAAAATATGCAAGGGCTTTTGGTATCTTAAGAAACAGCAATGAAAAGCTTCTGTCACAGATCCTGCTCTTTGAATTTGTAAGTACAGCCCATTCTAGTCTACTTTAACATTTTTATCTAATGTGAAGTGCTGTTAGCCCGATTATCAAAAACGTTCCAACGGAGTCTAGCTTTATTAAAGATTGACTAAATTTAAATAGGACTGGAGGTCCATGCCATTGAATGTTCACTCTATGATTTATACTAGGTCAGTAGGACATATAATCACATTGCTCATGGAAATGATAAGTTGCAAACTAGAGTGTGCCTCGTCAATATATTTCAAGCATTTTACTGGCAGTCTGAAAACAAAATAAAGGTATGGAGATGTTACCCCATTCTTGTAGCTGTAACGAAATAAAGGTATGGAGATGTTAACCCATTCTTGTAGCTGTAACGAAATAAAGGTAGGGAGAGTTACCCCATTCTTGTAGCTGTAACGAAATAAAGGTATGGAGATGTTAACCCATTCTTGTAGCTGTAACGAAATAAAGGTAGGGAGATGTTACCCCATTCTTGTAACTGTAACGAAATAAAGGTATGGAGATGTTACCCCATTCTTGTAACTGTAAAATGAGAGTCGGGTAACCTAGTAACCACCTCCCTTGGGTTAGAATGGTAAGGGAGTGTATTACAGGTAACTCCTCATCAAAGCAACCAGGCCGCATTACGGAGTCCATATAATCCTCATCCTCAACTTCATCATCATTGATGGATGTGAGGGTTAGAAACATTATCTAATCACATTGATATGCGGTGCCTCTTCTAAATTTCTCTTTTGCTTATAACTTTTCTACACATTTCAGAGACTCTTTGTACACTCTCCTTTAATTCGTCGTGAGAGGATATGCAAGGTAATTCCGATAGTTAAATCTATTAGACTGAATAGCCAGGTATCAGCAAAAATTTCTTGTTTGAAATAAGACCTGATTCAGCACAAACACGCAGCTCAAATTGCAATTACAATTCAGTTCTCACTGCCACTTGATTCCGTAAACTCTTAGCTTACTTCTACAACTCATATTTTTCATCTAAACGGCATCCCCAATTTTAGCCTAAAACCAAGGCCATATAGGCTCCACCCCTTGCTGAACAATGTTCGTACGCATGCCAAGGATGAATGTTTGCTTGTGTAATAGTGAGTAAAAATCGACGCAGCCTAGGCACCATCTAATTAATGAGAATAGATGTAAGTTTGCACAACGTGTACTTATCAGATCACCAAAATTATTGAAGCATTTTGCGCTGGGTGCATTTTGAAAATACAAGTTTCCACTTCAAACTGAGAAGAAGACAAGATATTTGCATACCAAAATTATTCAAACATTTTCCACTAGGAACATCTAGGAAATATAAGTTTACTCTTGAAACTGAGAAGAAGATGAGATGTTCACACTCAATGCTAATCAGTAACAGTATATTCAACCAGTCCCGTATCTTAATCAACACTATACCAAAGGGGAAAAAATGATCAAATCAAGTCCAACAGTGAGAGAATCAAATATTTCTTGATTGAGCAATGTGATAGCTGTCGCACAGCCTAATCAGCCTCACCAACAAGTATCTTACAACCCAGGTATGTCACATCTAAACCTTTCGAACATCATCCAAAGTACACAGGACGTGCCATTATTTTTGCATCTACTGGGCTTTGCTTTGCAAGAAGGGAATGGCTGCAATACTGCCTTTGATTTTGGAGACTGCAGAGTAGATTTGTGGTGCCTACCAAAGATTATTGATGCAGCCGCACACCAAAAGGATATCCTAAACTAACGAAGCCCACAACTTGTGGAACTTGGTCAACAACGGAGCAGCCCCAGCAATAACTCACCTGCAAAATAAATGCCCTTCAAAATATGCAGATAAATGACAATACAATCATGAAAGTCTACTCTAATGAGAATATATCATCAAATCTCAAAAAATGCATTGCCACATAAAAGTATAGATGGATCGATTCTGAAATTAAACAGAAGGTATAGAAAGCTTTGATAAGACCATAAATTCATAAATATCGTCCCAAAGCTTACCAAGGGCCACTAAATGACTGTGGATGGAAAAAAAATCCAGTTTGCATCTGATGCACATTTTAGAAGGCGGGAAGTGTCATAGCCCACCTGCAAAATAAATATGTCCCTCAAAACATGCAGATAAATGACAATACAACAATGAAAGTCTTGTCTCAGGAGAATATATCATCTAATTCCAAAAATCCATTACAACCGTTCATAAAAAAAATATAAATGGATCTGAAATGAAATTGAAGGTATTGGAAGAAGATTTGATAACACCATAAATTGAGAAATATGGTCCCAAACCTTACTGAGGGCTAGTAAATGATTGCGGGAGGAAAGAAAATCAGTTTGCACGATGCACATGTGATGAGATGGAAAATATCATAGCCCACCTGCAAAAGAAATGTGTTTCTCAAAATATGCAGATAAATGACAATACAATTATGCAAGTCTACTCTCGGAGAAATATGCCATCAACTTCTGAAAGTGCATTACCACATTTCATAAAAAGTATAAATGGATCTGAAATGAAACTGAAAGTATAGAAAACTTTGAGAAGACAGTAAAGTGATAAATATGGTCCCAAATCTTACCAAAAGCCAGTAAATGATTGTGGGTGGAGACAAAATTAGTTTGTATGTGATGCACAGCTGATGGGATGGAAAATGTCCTCCACTTCTCTGTCAACAAATAATGTAATAGAAAAAATTAAAATGGAGAAAACTATAACTACAGTAAACAGAAGATGCCATACATATAACTAGATTTTACTTAATAAAGCAAAACACATGACACAGATGATTACAGAAAGAAAGTAGGAGACTTACTTGTGTTTCACTGAAAGGCATATGATCAGCGACAGAACCAGGGAATGGATTTGTGCCCGGGGCCATCTAAAGATACCTCTGTCAATGTGAGTTTATTCCACAGACCAATACGATCATAGCGGCGTGGATGTAGTTAGAGTATGCTAAGTGAAAAGAGTACAGGAGGAGCTTCACATGTGGGAGATATGAACAAGGGTCACTTTTATAAGGAGTGACCACAGTAGCATTTCAACTGGAGACTCTTAATTACAACAAGACTTTTATAGGTTGTCTCAGCCTCTCATAGAGTCTGGGTATCCCATTTCCATACTTTAAGTTCCCCCTCTCCATCACCAGTGAAAAATAATCCACCAGATCCAAGCTGCAATACTCGCACCTCCTGTCTCGAGAACAGTCTACATCGTTCTTTAAACCTGAGACAAAACCCGTAAATGTTATTTTACCAAAAAGCAGACAATATGAGCACATTCATGTAACTCCATAAATGAGCACATGAACAATTTCCTAGTCCATTAAATATTTTGAAAACAAGGACAAAATGACCCTGAAATAGCCCAAAGGCATTCCGAAGCCCAGTTTGTTTTCATTCTCAGAATGATCAAAAATGCTTTTCCATTTTCCAATATTTTAGTATAATGAACTCAAGAGCAGCTATACTTACGATGGCAAGTCGTAGAGGCGCACACTGTTGTCGTTGCAGGAACAAAGCAAGACAGGCTTGGATTGTTCGTCATTCATTCCACATAGCGCAAGAACGCCCTGTGAGAAGCAAAACCAAAATAAATTAACTCCACTTGATTCTGAGAAAAGAAACATAAACCTTGCAATATCTAGTGACTTAATAGGATTGTTTGACTCGATTCTTACACCATACACAAAAAACAAAATATCACTTACATGCAAGGCCTTGCTGCATTAAAATAATAATGATAATAATAAAACAGACAAGTTCAAGTTTGCAAAATATCAGAGATTTTGCGTGGTAACTGTAGTTGATTTTCCAATAAAATACATTAAAAGCTCCCAACCTGGATGTTTAGATTTGAAAGAAGTAAAGAAACCATTGAAGGAATGAATCATAGACTTTCTCATGGAATGTGACTTTACTGTGGTATCTAGTTTCTGAGGCACAAATGTCTTGCCTTTATGCCTTGGGGTCCTTCAACTACCAAGACTTATAAATCATAAAACCCACTAAATAATTTCTGATGCACAAATGTCTTGCCCTTGGGCCTTGGCGTCCTTCAACCACTGAGACTTATAAATCATAAAACTAACTAAAGAATTGCAGCAGAACAAAACATGTATGATTAAAATAATTAATAAATAATCTAGAAGTTACTTTGGCTTTAAAAAAATAAAGAGGTCACACCATCCCCATGGACTGGTTACCCCTCTTTGATTTCAGATCCTAGGACCACCATGCCAACTAGAAGCACGTTGCAATGCAACTTAGTAGATAAATCATGAATAGAAAAATAGCATTGCACTGCAACTAAGTAAATAGGTTGTTGCATGGATGAAAAAACTAATTATAAAATGCACACAATTGTTATGGGTAGAGAGGATTAGATAACATACATTCTTTTCGCTATGAGTGTAAGTCACTTCCAAGGCTCCACTTGATGTAGCGGCCCATACCTGCATTGCATTTGATGATTAGAAATTCCAATGAAGTTTGTGCACCATTTTATTTCCTGAATGAAACATGGACATATGATGAAGTCTTCCTTACCTTCACCGTGTTGTCTAATGAGCACGACAAGAGATAGTCATCCCAACAGAGAAGAGACATTACAACTGACTTGTGATCCCTCAAGGTCTGTATACATTGAAAACTTTCCATATCCCAAACCTGTGAATTTCTTTACAACTGTCAAATATAAACTCATCTGGAATTGGGTACACAATTCATTTTCTAAAATTGTAAGTGAATGAAAAACATCAAAGCTTGCAAGAAAAACAATGTTTATTTGTGCTTTTATTAACCAGGTTAGCCCATTTTTCTTTTATCTTGCTGTGTAAACAAATACAAATAAAAGTAGTGGACGAGAAGCATAGAAACATACCCTTATTGTGTGGTCCATGGAAGCAGAGTAGAGTCTTCCTGCCCCCGAGACCAATGAGACAACAGGCAGGGTGTGCCCTGCGAGGGAAACTGCAGGTTCAAAGGCATTGGCTGGAGAATTAAATTTCCATGCAAAAATAGTGCCATCCTGTAAAACGGTAAGTCAACGTAATCAGTGGGGCTATATAATGTAATAAAGTCACGACCAATGTTATCGGAGCCAAACTGGCGAACTGAGAACCAGTTGAAACCGGACCAAAACTACTAAAAAACCGGACCAGAGAATTGGTCGGCCAAAAATACATACATTCAAATTTTAAAGAAAAAGATATATAGTCATGTGCATTCGTATGAATCCAAAGCATTTTATACACAGACAAGCAAAACTTCTCATTGATATAGCATGTAAGGGTGCACATAACCAAAATAGCATCGAGTGCAATTCGTCTCTGAAACGAAAATACAACAAAAAATAGGCTCTAGATGGCCTCTAGCATTGAAAAAGCAAAAGAAAATCATGCTACAACGAATACATACATATCATCATAACCATTGCCTCTGTTGGGACCTTCGTCATCAATATCACACTAGAAGCATTAAAATAAGATAGAAAAAGCGTAGCATGTCGAGTCAAGATTTTGTTTGAGTGATGGGTACATTTTTTATAGGGCCATGATAAAGGAGTTTGACAACCAGTGCCACTAACATTAGGGTACATAGAGGGTTTGGTGATCTTGATTAATTACTAGTTCCATACCCTCGTACATGACAAAATCCAATGGAAACGTTGCAATTCCCCCAATCTTGAAATCCTGAGAAATGGTTAAGTCTACTAGATTTTGAGCGAGCTCTAAAAATTTGCTTTCTCCCTATTAAATCAAATGAAGTTGGAACCACTCTAAAAAATCCTCAGTTATTTCATGTTAATGTTAAAAATTTAAGTAAAAGGATGAAAATAAAAAATAAAGGAGGGCATTACCATTTATTGGATAAGGATTCAAGAGCCATAGGCTTGAAAGTTATGCTGCCCCACTTAAAAATTCATGTTTATTTTATTTTATTTTTTTAATTACATTTGGAATGTCTTTGGTCAAATTGTATAGAATCAGTCAGTTCGGTTGGTGACTTGTCAGTTCGGCACCGAACCGGCCACTTCCGGTTCAAGGCCGTGAAACAAACTAGTTCGACCCCCAACCCGGTCGGACTGGCTAGTTCCACCGATTTCGAACACACTGGTCATGACCTAGAGTTTAGCTAATAAAAGAAAACACACTACAAATGTGACAACCCCCCCTACTTATTTCCTTCATGAATTTTAAATAATGAAAGTATTTGACCAACAAAAAAAAAGAACTAGGTCATGGGACAGATATTCCAAGGTCGAAGGGGGATTGTTGCTTGGAGGACTTGTGGTTGTCATGGACCAAAGGAGTCTGACAGGTGGCATGCAAAAAGAAAAGAACCAAGTGGCACAAGATCATTGGCCAACAAGACTCTAGGGAGTGACAAGGCCAACAACCTTAAAGAATCTGAAACTAAACATTAACTGGGTAGTATATAATTGGTTGAAAAAAAATATCTTGGGCCAGCAAGGCAAAACAAACCAATGAACCTCCCCTCATGATCTCGCAGAATGAAATTTGCCTACGTGAATTGAGGGATTCAAGGAGGGGAGGGAGCGGTTAGATTTTGGCAAGGGGGATGTCCCGGGCATATTTTTTGGGGGGGAGATGGATTTGATAACATAGGGAGAGACAAGGGCTTAAGGGAGGAGAAAGGAAATGGGACTCGTGATATTACCAAGCAGAGAACGGTTGCACCCACGAGCTGAGTTATAACTCAAAACAGAACCCAATGAATGAAATCCAAAAATACCAGGTTGTGAGACTTCTGAAATATAAGCGAGAAGCAATGGATGAACAAAATATTGATGGCAGGAGATAAGGAAAGCGCGCAGAACAGAAAGGCTGGAGGATAGATTTCCTTGACTTGGAAATCGCAGCAGCATAGGTGAGTTCGAGCTATTCGAATTCACCCTTGATATTTACCAATCTACTAAAATTAGAGGGCGTTTTGACTGGTGCCTGAAACCCTATCTGGGGATCGTTTTCTTTGCTCCTTATATACATGGAGGATGCATTTCCTCTTTTCCTTGTGTGTTAATTGATTCTTCAATGAATGAGTTATCACATCTTTTAGTATGCTATTGTTTCGTGGGTGATTATTTTTCTTAAGGCAAAGAGGTAGCAGCCATTCCATTGGCTAGTTACTGCTAATAGGTAAAATGAGAGAATGTCGGGGATAACTCTCTTACTCCATAACACTACAACTGACTTGGAATCCTCTTGTCTTCCATTAAGCATGGTTATTTTCTGGACATCTAGTTTTCCCTTGTTCGATAATTAAAATTGGCGTCCTTCGGATTCCTAATATAGGGTGGAAGTACTAAAATTGCAAAAATTTAGTGGTTGATGGGTGGAGGATTTCCTCTCGAATCTTGGTATAAGCCACATATATAGGCAGGGTGGAGGTAGAAAAGCACTTATGGAATCCCTAGTTTGCTCCCAAGCTAGCGAGTGGCAACTGCTCTATGGGCAGAATGTCAAAGGACGGGAGGAGAATTAGGGACCTTATGCTTATACCAATCTAGACAGTGCTATAAATGCTTTCCTACTGGGTACAGTAGGGGAGTGGGTGGTAGCCCTTTCGTAACATGACAGGTGCTTCTGATTAGGTTTCAATGCTCTTCAATCCATCTTGTTTCCTAACTTTTGTTTGGTGTCCAAACTTCAGAGCTCTTCCTTTTGTTCGATCTTTATCTGTGTTCAAAATCAATACCAGGGTACGCTAAAGTGCACAGTAGATTTAGCTTTCTATTGGTTACGAAGCCCAAGTGTTTTAATATTTTCTCTTCAAGAAGACATGGCAAACCTAAATAAGCATCAACGAATGGATTCTGCCACGGGCAATAATTGGAATCATGAACTGAAATTAATAGAGAAATAATACTTAAGGAGGCATAAGCTAGAAGGAAATAGAGATGATGGAGCTGACAGCTATACTGAGTGATTTTTATTTTTTTATTTTTTTTTTTTTT
>APFE030135473.1:1961-14794 GCA_000404065.3 Pinus taeda
ACGACAGAGGTAGAGAAGAGCCAGACCGGTAAACCAATTGTCAATCCTGGAAGTGACAAAGTGGCCATATGGGGTGGATCAACATCTCCCCAAGATAGGAAGGGACTAGGATTTCCTTCACGGGGAAATCCTTGGTTGGTAGACTCCATTTTCTCAACCTGAAGATTAATGGGGGAATTTGTGACGTTATTCCGATTTAAATAAATTTTTAGACGCTTGGACACAACTTAATTTTTCAATTTTAAAGAGTCGATAAAAAACAAAAGACGACTCTAGTCGCCTTCAATTTTTATTGAGCTTGAAGTGACAAGCGCTCAGAGGACCTTTTCCGTTAAGGATTCTGAAAAGGAGAAAAATGGATTTCTTTGGAGATCTAGGCAGAGAGGATTACCAAACCAATTATAAAACTACAAAATACTTTTTACGGTACGACACTCAGTCTTCCTGAATGCTGTGTTCGGTGCATTACGATCGATAGGGCGACAGACACGACTTCCTCAGGATAAAGGATGCAGCCTATAGTGGTCTCCCAATATATACACGACGGTACGTGGGAGCACAAGTTTGTACTGGCACTTATCGTCTCAGAGTGGAGGAATCACCCGACTAGCACTGAAAGAAATAGTTACTAGGCTTTACGACGCCGAAATACGTCTCTAGCCTAGACCTCTAGATGTTGCGTTACGTTCCAAAGTGTTGTTAGATTCATTGAGATTTATTTTAAGTTGATATTGCTTAGCAGTTTTCCTTTCAGGTTCACCACGTGATGTATGTAAAATTCCTAAATGCAGTCTAAGATGATAAATAGACGTTTTATCTTCTTTCAACGATGAAAATCCTAGCTACTAAAGGGGAAGAAATTCAAGGATCTTTTCTTCACAGAGCACAGAGCACACGCTAATATGCACAGTCCTAAATCAAGCCAAGCATTCAAGATGCAAATGCACATGCATGTATTGGTTTTCAGTTCCATTAATGTGTAAATGACACTAAGAAAACTATGTGCAAAATTGAAATAATTTTAAAGCGAGTGTACTCAACAAAATTCTTTTTCAAAACGAAGTGGAAACAAGAGAGATACTTTGCGATTTTGAAATGGAAATTGCTTTTTGACACTTTAAAACTAGTAAATCAAGTCTTATGCAATGATAACCATATAATCAACTATCTAAAACAATGTGATCGCTTTCTAAAACTGAAAATGACATCTATGACACTTTCAGATCTAGAGACGACAGTTTGACTATGTTATTTTTTTCAAAAGAGAACTAAAATGACGCACAATACATAAAAAACGTTTATAGTTCTTTGCACTAAGGAGGCGGAATAATGCAAGAGAAGGGAGTATTCACAGAAGCACACTGATTACAAACAACAAAAACTCTTGAATAAGACTAAAAGCAGTGAGAAAAATCCACAGTCGGAGGGTAAAATCAGTCCTCCCTGACCATGGCACCTGTTACATAGTGAACTTAGTATGCATACTCCATTCAGGAAGTGCGATGTATACAGGCTGCCTTGAAGGCAGGGTGCGATGGTTACTGTGCGAGACTCTTAACGAGACTTCACTCATAGTTTGTAGTTTAGTTCAGGTGTTTAAGCTGAATAAGTACATATCAATGTATGTAAAAACACATGGGTGATTTTAGAGGTTACTAAATCCACTACTTAGGCAATTAGATTGCTTGCAGATCTATTGTTTAATTTATAAACAAAAACCTGGAGATTGACTGAAGCAGCATTGATCTACTTTGCATTCGTATGACGAATGCAGTTCGAAGGCTAGCTGGCTTGACTTCAGGCTCCGTCTGTATGTTTATAAAAGAAACAAGGATAGATAGGCTAACAAGTAATCTAGTCGCTCTTCAGCGGAGTCGCCATTTTGTTATACGGGAATAGTGTCCACACGGATGCTGCTATTCCCACTAAGATGTGTGGCTATCTTAAGAAACAAACATTCAAAGTCTACTATTGATTCCTTTTATGAAAATAGATGAGAGGAGAACCAAGAGGGCCAACTTGAGTCTTGCACTCGATTTCCTCTCCTTCTTGATAGAGTTTTTGCCACTTGCTCTTTGTCTGCTTAGCTTCAAAAGGGACCTGTAAGAATCACAGCAACATACTACTATGCAAGAAACAAGGATCTAAATTCACAAATAATGTAGGATTAGATGTACATTAACCATATACAAGCACATATAAACAAATACACCATGATATGGAAGGAAACAAGAATAACTTTATTCAGATAAAAGTAGCAAGATGATTACAACCATGAGCAGCTCTGACCTAACATCATCCTCCAGCTAAGAAGCCCTTCTTTCAGCTCAAGCAAATAAAAATCACCCAACGCTGTGAATGTACACAAGAATACTGACAACACTTCTCTATAGATTACAAAATTCCAGCCCCCAGATCTCTGTGATGAGGGATCCATTTATAGATGATTACAGAGAGGTGAGTCATCTTTTGGGATCTTGATTAGTGTCTTCTCTCTGATAGTTCCTGCTTCCACTTGGATAATGATGATCTCTTACTCATCCCCTGGCGAAAATGGAGTGGCAAGTGTCAGAGGGGAAGCTTCTGGAAGATTCCATGATCTTCCACCTCGCATTTTGGTCCCTGCCATTTGTCCATTCCTGACCATCGCGCCCTACAAAAGAGAAAAACAGTATGCATCACACCCTGTTCATTGGGAAGGTGATATACATCGCACCCCCTGCATGGAGCTTTCAGTATGGTCATTTTAGGGACTTAAGAACCCTCAATTTATGGACATTTGTGATTGGGGTTGAAGTGCCCAAAAATGTCTATAACACCTTGGCACATTAAAACTTGCGAATTTGCAACATATATACATATATATTATATAATTGTGATAAAGCATGTGGATCCGCTGAGACATTGCAATATGACTTAATGTTATATTGCATCTGCCTATCAGACCTCGCAAAGCGCTGATTGTGATATATGCTGCGGACCTCTGGAAGATGCAACTACTGATTGTGATTACTCTACGGACCTGATGTAAGTATAGATGCGGGTGTAATGTTTTTGAAGTCCGCCATTTAGCATTTCGGCCAGTTGTTTTCCATATATTCCTGTGTATTTCAAAAATTATATTGCATGGGGTTTGAAGGCCAAAATGCATAAAAACACATCCGATAGTTCAGGAGGTCTGAATGAAAGCCGATTGCGATTGTGATTGTGACATGGCATGTGGGTCCGTCTTGTTGGTACAATCTCTCCATAAAACGATAAAGTCCTGTGTATGTCTATGATTATTGAAAAAGGACCGTTGTTACAGTTTTAACATGGAACATGTTTTCTATGTGTATTTTCAATCCCCTCTTATGAATTTATGTGTCCCTGGAGTGTTGGTGAACTTGAAGAGATAGAGGAAGCCAAAGTGACATGAAGAGCCGGGAAGTCAAAAAACAAGTCAGCGCAGAGGAAGCCAAAGCGACTTGGGAAACCGAAGAGGCAAGCAAGCACAGATGAAGCTGAAGCAAACATTGAGGAAGTTGAAGAGCCAGTGGAAAGCATAAACAAATAATTAGAGGCATCATGAATACATAAAACAAGAAAAACAAGGAAAGGACTATGTGGAGCATATAATCAGAGCGAGAGGAAGCCAAAGTTCTGGCAAAGGCAGGAGATGCAGGAGAAGCAGAAGCTCAACAGGCTTGGGAGCAGAGAACTACAACAAAACAATTTATACCAGGTTAGGGTTGAAGCCTCAGAATTGAAAGGTTTGGAATCCTTGGGAGTTGGTGCTCCTAAGTGAAAAAACTATTACTTTGGAAAAATAGAGTTGGTGCTCTAGAGGTTGGAGCCTCACAAAAGTCCAGTTGGTGCTTGGAAACTGATTGCAAACATTTTTATATTTTATCTATTTAATTTCACTGTTTTTGTTAATAAAAGCATTTATTCCAGCTATCTATTTCTGTGTTCCATATATAAATGTTTTGGTGATAAAAAGAGCAATTAAAAAGAAATATTGATTCACCCCCCAGTATTTCCAACAATGATAGCACATTGGAAATATCTTTCTGTCTGCTAGACAATGGACTCCTAAAGAACTGAAAATGGTCAAGTATAGCCCGTCAAAAAACAAATTCTCCCGAAACTGGTCAAAAAGCATAGCGTGGCCTCCAAAAACAAGGCATAAGGGTGTTTTCAGGTGGTTTTGGCCATTTTCACCCTCTAAAAGCTGGCGATTTGGGCTTCCAAGTGTCTAAAGCTGATGTATAAGTCAATATATATCCAACCATGTAGAGTTTCTTTCATTTAAAGCCCTCTAGAAAAAGAGAAACACGGCCCACGCTACGCTTTTGGCAGTGTGATTGTGCCAAAAATATCCAAACTTCTGCGAAATAGGGATGAAAGGTGGAGCTATATCTATTTGACTGTAAATATTCTTGAAACTTTGAGAGAGGTTTTTGTTCTTTGGAATGTTTTTAACAATAATGTCCTCCCATTTTCCAAGATACATCTCTAATTGGCCACACTATTACCTGAAAAAGGGTGACTAAAATAGAAGATTGCACAGTCAGAAAAATAGGTTGAAATGAGGAAATTTTATCTCCCAATCCATGATACTTGTGTGAGAAGTGAGAGAGGTTTGTGTAGCTTTGAATATTAGGAACAAAATCCTCCTCTATTTTTCAAAATACTTTCCAATTTGTTCAGGATCCAAGTTTGTAGTTGGTCACTAAAATACTGAGCAACTCTCCCGTAACAAGTGTATTGGACATTTCTCTCAAACCATAACATCTGTGCATAAAATGAAGGAGGTTTTTTGTTCCTTGGCCTATTATTCGCAAAAAAATCTTTCAATTTTGTAACATTGTTCTCCATTTGGTTAGAAACATATTTTGAAACAAAACTATCCTTATATGCAACAAATGGCCTCAAAGAGAAAAGGGATTGTTTTGCAAATGGAGGAATATGAAGGGGTTTAAGGGTGTCTAAATTCTTGGGAATTTTCTTGGGGGTAGGGATAGATGTAGGGAGTGTAGGGAGGTGGAATTTCTTGAAAAGAGTGAGGGAAAGGTGTCAAAAATTCCAAAGCACAGTCCTAGCTTAGAAATTTGCAAAAACACAACATTGAGCTAGGGTTTAGGGAAAATGAGGGGAAATGAAGGGAATGGGTATGGGAAAAGTTTGGGAGGGGTATATACAGTATGTGTGGGGGTTATGGAACATAAAAAAAAGGATATTTCTCACTGTAATGAAGCAAAATCATTTAGAGACCAAAAGCACAGTGAAACCCTAGGAGAGGGATTTTCACTGAGTTCTTCAAAATGAAGGATGCATAAGAGGTGCCAGATGTTTACTTACTTTCCAAGGAGATGATTAAACCTATGAATTCTAAAATGAAACCCTTTTTATGCTTTGGATGGTCGTTTTTAGCTTGAAATTTGATCTTTGTTTTGTTAGTGGTATGACATCATATGTCCCTTTGAGAAATGATGAGATGAGGTAGTGTACTACAACATTTTCTTATTTGAAATAAAACATTACCTTTACCTTTATTTTTCTTTCCCTAATATGCTAACTCCCCACACACACTCACTCAAATGATGGACATGTTTTTTTTTTTGACATATTGTATCATGATGACACATGGAGTGAAACCCTAGACCATGACCTAAAATGAGGAATTTAACCATTTCATGACCCAAGACACTTGAATGAAGATATGCTACCTCGAAGAAGACAATGACCATTATGAGTGATGAAGACCATGAGTAAGTGAAAGGAGCAACAATGACCTAAAAAAAATAGCCAGTGACCAAATTGTATTTTGAAACCTAATGAAATGATAAAATTTGACTTGAGACCCCTAACAAAACTTGGTAAAAGAATATTTCATCATTGGTGACAGATAAAACTGACTGAGACTAATAGATGCCACCAGATTTTTCCACCTACCCTGTGAGGAATTTTCCTATCTCCTAGTCTCTAGGCTTTACCGAAATTCGTAGTTCGATCTAGATATCACTAGGCCATAATTGATACACCACCCTCCAAGCTTTACCGTATATCCCACCATTCACTAGCAAGGATTCCTAGGCCTGATCAATGGAAACCACCTGTATGATTTACCATATATCTCATCATTCACTAGTCAAGGATTCCTAGGCCCACCAAGGCACACAATACCCAGATTTATGCAACCCATTGTCCGCTTTAAGGGTCAATAAGCCAGTGGCTTTACCGCAATCCACAATCCAGTTCAAGGATCACTAGGCCATGTTCTATTTCATTCAGAGATCCACTTCACTCAGCTTCGAATCCATCCGAAAATTCAACTCAATCAAAACATGAGATCCCCATCACACCACAATTATCTAGAATGGTGAGGAAAGGCTGGAGAACACTCTCACACCTAGAAAAACCCATGCCCATAATAACAAGAGAACGAAGAGCACACATGCATAACCATACATTCCAAATATAGCAAGGAAATCACAAATGTTGTTGGCTTGAGGGGGCTTGGACCTAGGTTTAGAGTTAGCTACGCTAACCAACAAAACCCTACACTATCGGTCCTTTTGGCAACAATCCACTTAGCGTAGACTGTAGTCTCACCTGAGGCAGTATTAGGGGATGATAGAACCATGTTTCTACATCCAGAAGGCTATGTGATATAGCAGCAAGGCATTTCTTTAATCTAGGGCTTGATCCGACCTTCACAAACCCTTATCTTCATAATCTCATACTTAAAGTGATTTCTACTTAAATATATCTATGAGCTTCGCCTAATTATTCTAACATGCATAATTCATCATACAAAACTAGATTTGGATATTCGCGATGCAATTAAAACAATATTACAAAGAATCAAATCATACTGAGCATAAATACAGAAACATATAACTATGCAAAGAACATATAAAATTGCTTAAAATATGCTTTATTACTTCATATCTTCAATGAATACACTTCTTCTGACCCTGAGCACACAACTGTAGGGGCCTACGCACACATCTAGGAACTTACCAAAGTCTTCATGCACTCAGCTTCAGGAGCCTTCCCCTTCACCAGAACACAAAATTACAGACAAAATAGACTCAAGATCTCATTCATCAACTGACTTTATAATGACTCCTAGATGACTTCCTTTTATATATCTTCCATTACATTACCATGGTTCGCGAACCATGGGTGAAGCTCATTACTTAATCAAAATAGCCCATACCTTTACAAATTAAGGGGCTTTGACCTTCTTGAAAACCCATTTGACTCTTAACGTTCTGCACGCTACGCTCCTAAAATGAAAAGACTTTATAATATTACATCAAAATTGAGACAAAACTTAGACAAAACTTAAACTCAAGGGACCCCATCCCAATAGTCCCCCAACATAAAGAAGTGATTTGTCTCAAGTCACTACGTTGATACATCCTTGATGCACACTTTAAGGTCATTGAAATCTATCTTCAATGCTTGAAGCTTTGTTGTGCACTCCATAGCAGCCTACTGAACCTCCTCGACTAATTTCTTCGTAGTTGGTCCCTCGACTGCTAGGCCAATGGTCCTCTACATTTGCTGCATACCTTTTGGTTTACTCTCTATAGCTTGAGAGAGTTGACTAGCTTCATTGGCCCAAGGTTGTGCTCTTGCTGAAATTATTGATGCTTTCCATCACAGCTCATCGATCTGAGTCTGAATAGCCTTCCCTTCCTGGAGTCTGGCGAACCGTTGCACAACTGCTAAGATCCGCACTATTTCCTTGACTTCATCAAACTACAGCTGGTTTTCTCTTATGTCAGCTTTAATCTTCTGTGCATGTGGGTCCTCCTGCAGTGAGGTCAACATCTCCATGGTGTTCTAAAAAATCTTGCTATAATTCTTAACTGCAACATCTAGTATGTCCATGTTTACCTTAATAACAACCTCGTGCTGCTCTCAAACTTCTGGAGGTGTTGTTGGTTGTAGCTTCATATGCAACTCTGCAACCTACATTTGCATCTCAAATTTGACTCGTTCAAACTCCACTTTGGACTCCTTTACTGCAGTTGCCATCTTGTGGAGCTTCTCTTCAGAAGCTGCTTCAACCTGTATGAGGAGCTTTGGAAACTCAATGCAATTCTAGAAAATGGCGTCCCCCAAATCCTGCCTAAGTCCAGCAACTTCATCCCTATCCTGGATTTCCCTGGCAGCTTCATCAACTAACTAATCATTCTGGCTCTTGATGTCTTTGATTACGAAGAGCGCTGGCTCCTCCTAGATTTTCAATTCGACAGACACTCCCTGCTGGAGTTCATGTAATGCTTGAATGGGGGGCTACTAAGTTTAGATCTAACTTCCTCCCATATGGTGCTGCTACTTGATCTTCCTTAGTAGTAAAGTGCAGCGATCCTCCTGGAATGGGCATTGTGTGGACCTCTGTGGCTACCACCAATGTTGAAGGTAATGTTGGTGTTGCACTTGTCGTTCCCATGCTCACTTGAATTGTGCTCACTTGTACCTGTAGCTCTTTGAGGCCCAGTTGGACCTGTGTTAGTACTGACTTGTACTAATCTTCTATATGTCCCCTCATGTCCTCGGTGACTAAGGACATAGTGTCACTGATCTCATCAATGTCCCCCTCGATGAAAACCATCGATTCAATGTTGGAAGTCTCGTCAGACTTTTGCTTCTTTCGTGCACCTCTAGTGGTGGTTTTCTTCCTCTTCTTTAGGATGAAAGGAGACTCAATATCTTTTGTCTCCTTAAAAGGGTCTACTCCACCCTACTCTGGTTCCTCCATGTCCGACTCCTCTTCGTCTACATGCTTTGGCTCTTGCGCGGTATTCTTCCCAAGTTCCATAGTGACCTTTTGAGGCACCTTCGTAGTGTCTTCCTTCAGTGTACCTCCTGTGGCCTTCATTGTTTTTCTGGTACCTGCCTTATCTCCTTCGGCTTCCTTACTGGGGTCCAGCCACACGCACGAATAATTAGATATTACTGAAAAAATATCCTGCATTGTGACCAAATAGGGCAACTCATACCATATGCCCTCTACATGTTTCTTCACCTGTATGTATATGTTGTGGAAGTTTGCTTTGAAGTTCACAATTCCACGATATTATTTAAGTAACACCAGTGATAGTCATGGATTCTGGTTGATCACAGTGCGCAGATCCATCTCAAATAAGTGTAGTAGGAGGGTGTTACATTTTGAGTGATTGACTAGACTTTGTAATCCTATATGTAAACTCCAGTTTTTGAAGTTAATAGAATTCAACCCATAAAAAAACTCATTAAATTGACCATGATTATCATAATAGTTTTATAAAATACATTTTAAGTTGTCATTTTGCCATTTTAATTATAGTTAAGTTGTCATCTTACCATTTTTTAGTGGAGAATGGATCACCTGTTGTGCTTCTTTAGATTATTGAGTAGCTTCAAACCAAGTACAAGGGAAAACAATTGAAACACAAGCACAATTTTCATCCTTGAGACCACTTATAAGACATTAATGGGATAAGGTGTCTAACATGCCTTTTGTGAAAAAGGCTAATTACTTGAAAGCAATGATGTAGTATTTAGTTGTACTTGATTGTTTAAGCTTTGTCAAATGCCCCAAATGATGATTATCGATGTGAAAGAATTCATAAAGATCAACAAATTAAGTTGAATAAGTACATCCATGGTGGGAATTCTTGTTCCACTCCCACTATTACCCACACTCTAGATCTAAATATAGGACACCCATGCAAGGACAGGGCCATCAAATGTATTCCAATCTACTTTAGGAAGGCATGGATATTAATAAAAGGAGTTAAAATGGGATTTGGGCCGAGATCTATCATTGGTAACTGAGCGCATGGATATCAAGTTATGATTTTGCAGTTAGAAAACAAAGAGTATTGGATGCATCATTATATAAGATTCAAAATGATCCATATTATCATGATGTTCAAGTTGATTATAATGCGTTAGATGAGTTACCTAAAATTGAAACAAATGTATCAAATATGACTAATTATGTTACTTTACTAGAGATAGACAATGACAATGAATTTTTAGTGTTGGAGGGAATATTCGGGATTGATGATGTATTAGAAGTCTTAAATACATCTTCTTTTGTGGAAAAACTTCTGAATCTACCATAAGAGATTGAAATTATTCGAGCCTGGGAAAATAACCCTAATGTAGAGGAACATGATACAAATGGTGGATTTTGTGATATTCTTAATTGGCCTAGAATTGGCTCATCACCAATCAATGAGTATAACACCGAACGATTATTTGACATGGAATTTCCAAGATTGTTCCCAACAGGTGAAGCAGATTGATTGCAACCATGAAGGAGAAATTTCCATATTCACGAGCATGCAAAACATCTTCTTAGATATCACGACAATAGGTTTGGAAGGACCCACGCTTTAGATACTTCTTACTTAATATCATTATGAGACATCGTGCTCAAGCTTCTTCTATAGTTTTTGTAAAGAAGAATATGAAAGGTCTACCGAAAGCAATGGAGGAGTTATGAGAGCATCTACAAAATCTTCCAGAATCATGACTTGTAGAAAGGTTAATGTGATTTGGAACTGTATTAAGAGGTACACGTACATATTGGAGCAAATTTCATGTTGAGCTATTTGAATTGATTCAATAGATTGGATGTCCAACAATATTATTCACATTAAGTGTAGCAGATATGCAATGGCCAGATTTTCATAAATTAATGCCTGATAAAAGTCTTGTAGATCCAGAGGAATCAAGGAAATGGAGATGTCAAAATTTAATTCATAATCCTGATATTGTAGCACAATATATGCATTTAAGGGATACAATGTCCCGAGATGAAATTTTTGAGCGTTTTCATCAAGCTACAGATTTTTGGTGTCGACATGAATGGAAACATCGTGGATCACCACATGTGAATGGACTTATATGGTTAAAAATTACTTGTAACATGGACACTTTGAATTGGGATGATCCTACATAGGTTAGACTTTCTAAAGAATATTTTGATAGATGTGTATGTGCAATGATTCCACGTGATCGACATCAAAGAAATATTCAGGTTAGGATCAATGTTGATGACCACCCTTGCTTAAAGGACATGCAACAAATATTTCAATTTGATCCTATGATTGATTATGAAGAACTTCTGAATTGTTTGAGTGTCACATCACTTGCAATGCGAAATATTTCCTACACAAGAAGGCAGGAAGATTGGTGTGTCAATATAAGGCACCATGGGATTTATGCGATCATTCAAAACTTTATGTTGATGAGAATGGAGAAAAAAAGTGTGAACAATGAAGAAATGATGATAGATTGAATACACAATCATGAAACATTAATGATGTGGAGGGCTAATATAGATTGGCAACCTGATCTTTCAAAGTGTGTGGTCATTAATTACATAACAAAATATGTTGGAAAGTATGAAAAAGGATCAGAAACATTTCATGATATGTTGATTTATGTTTCCTCTATTCAAAACCCAAATGAACCAACAACATGCACATATAAGAATGTGTTATGTGAATCCATTGTTGACAGAGATATAGGTGCACACGAGACATTGCATTTTCTTCTAGAGCATCCTTTTTCTGAAAGTAGTCATCGATTTGTGGTTCTAAATGTTGGTTTGAAGGTTTTCAAACAAGTGTGTGTTGATACATATGGCATTGACAATGATAATTCTCTTGTTGATGCATATACCAAGTGATCTACCTATATTGAACACCTTCCATTGATAGATGTGGCAAAATCCTGGTCATATGACAAACGTCGATGTGGGGATAAATGGAGAGAATGAAAGAATGCACCTATTGTATGAGTGTTTCCTCATTACAATTCAATTCCTAATCATGAAGATGAAAAGTTTGTAGAATTTTATTGGTCTAAGTTGGTATTATACAAGACCTTTCGTGATCTCCATAGAGATATAGGTCACACAAGTGATGAAATAGTGCACAAATGGGAAAACTTTCGATACAATCTATGGCACGTTGATCGTAATCCATTACCTACAGTTCAAACAGTTGAATTTGATGAAGAAGAAGTTCCAAAACCACGTACAAATTCTAGGAAAACTGAGTGGGAGACCATTTGTGGATTATATAAGAATAAATTTATAAATTATAATGAGATTGAGATGCTTGGACATAAGGATCATGATGTTATGCATAGATGGAGAAAAAATTTTGTGGATGAGGAAACTTCTAATTGTCCTATTCATTTCATATCTTAAAATAAAAAGTCAAATACGATTCATACTAACCAACATTTGAAGTCTTATTCCTTTGAATGTTTGAGAGTTAAACAAAGAATAGCATTTGATATTATCCTTGACCATTATAGATCAGGGGTTGATCCTTTACTTATGATAATCCAAGGAATTGAAAGTACAAGAAACTCTTATTTTATTGGAGCTATTAAAAAGGCCCTTGAGATTGAGGCTCTTCCCGAGAAGAGCCCACTTCTTCTTTTAGCTCCTACCGAGGTTGCAACTTTTAACATATCTGGAACAAAAATTCATTTTTCACTTCAAATCCCAATCAAAGAGGTAACACATCTTTGGGGACCACATTTAATGACCTTGCAAGATGAATTGAAGCATGTCAAATATATCCTAATAGATGATGTCAGGCCAGGCAGTAAATCCATTAGGAAGAAAAACTGATTCGTTTATTCCATCAGGTATGTTATTGTTATATACAAAAAGGTGTGACTATTCAGTTCATCTCCTTATGACTGTTCACATTCCTAATTTAATTATTTACATGAATTCACCCAATCGTGAGGATTAGGTGTCAACATTCCCCCCCTTAATCTGAAGGGATGTTGGTGAGTCCAAGCATCGTTTTGAATCT
>APFE030135473.1:14804-33075 GCA_000404065.3 Pinus taeda
ATCATGTGTAGTGATCCCTCCAGTGTAACCGGTCCAACAAATGACTACTTATTTGAATTCTACTTGTACTTTCTTTGAGCAGGTAGAAAAAACAAAAGCTAGGCGAATCCAAGTGTCCACTGAACATGTGTACATGATCCATAAATATAATAAAACTCATCTCCCTTGATGACTGCAACAAATTGACAAAAGGATCTTGAAACCTGTGAATGACTACCTTTTCTTGATGATCAACAATGAGATAAGAATCTTTTTCCTTTTTAGACATTGGTTGTTTTATAAAACGAAGTTTGTCATGCTTAAGAGAAACAGATGTAGACTGCAAATTTTTGGATGAACTTTGTCACGAGACTCCTGCTGAACAAAACAATGAAGCTAGCTGCCTGATCAAATTCGTGTCATATTTGTTTTGAAGCTCATAATTAAGTAATGGAGAAGGACTCTGACTATAGATTAGTGTTTTAAAATTCAGCTAAACCGAATCAGATTCGGCTGAGCTGACCGAGCCAGACCCCTGCCTGGGTCAGCTCAGTAGAAAATCTAGTTCAGTGGTTGGTTTGTTACCGAATCGGCCAAGCCGACCGAGCCAGATGAATCAAGTCGACTGAGATGACAGAGTCGACCAATCCGTTCAAGTCAGACCCTTGGCCAGTTTTCTAAGGTGTTGTGGTTGGTGGATTGGGAAAGATTGACTATGGGCTTCATTTATGAGGCTATGGATCAAGCAAAGGAGAAAATAAAGGCAACATACAAGGATATAATGGCTAATCATGGGCCCATTTGGGAAATCATTGATCAAAGATGGAACAATCAAATCCATCTTCCTATACATCCAGTTGGATTTTTTCTAAACCCAAGGTATCACTATAAAGCTTTGGAGGCAGAACTTAGAGGCTTCACTAGGGAGGTTAGTAGTAGCTAGTAGTACTGGTGCCTAGTGATGTTTTACAATTTATTTATGTTGTAGAGGCCATTTACAGCCTCCTCGGTTATGTGTTTTTGTTTTTATATCTATATCATGTATGTATTGGACAGTGCACTGGGTGCCATTTTGATATAATGGATATATTCATGAGCCTACTTTGATAATGTGTTGTCTTCTCTCTATATTCTAATGCATTGTGTTTGGAAACATGAATGAAAATATTTAAAATTATGTTTTTTGATTAAAAAATAAATATTTAATGTATTTTTTACAATGACCGAGTCATTGAAATCAAACCGGCCAAGTTGATACTGAGTCGGAGTCGGAGTCGAGGTTGACCTTCGGCCGGTTCCAAACCTGAGTCAGAGTTTTAAAACATTGCTACAAATATTATCCACAACATCAGCTATTAGATCAAGGACACCTTGAGAGGACTACTGCAACTTTTCATACATTGGCTCTAATGAGGCTACATGATTTTCTATAAATTCTTAATGTTCCACACTTTCGGTTGCATTTTCAAACTGAATGTTTCTTGGTAACGTTTTTGTGGATTGAAAAAAAGGTTCTATATTACAAACAACATTCTGAAAAAATTCAGGAGAAGGTTTCCAGCTGCTATTAACTTACTTATTTGCTTCCTTGGTAACCTTATAGTTTGCTCTTATTATTTCGAAAGAAGAGAAACACAAAGGTAAGGAGTCCTGGTCAAGAATTTCATGGTCTTCTCCGTGCTCAACTTCAAAACTGAAAGACTGCTGATTTCTAGTCTTATGAAAGTTTTCTCTCAGTAATTGAAATGAAGTAAAACATAACAGAAAAGACCCTTCACATGATTTGAATTTTTCTGGATTCTCTTCATTGTTGTCATGATTGATATGCATAGGCCGAGTGCTACATCTGATCTACTATAATAAAACTTCTTCCTCCCAAAAATATGTCACTAATTGCCTTGTAGAGTCAACCTCTATTTCAACAACATAATCATCATCATATCAATCATACTTGGGTAACTCATCATTATAAGGAATGACATCAAACATACACATTAGATCAGCAGATTGATCCTACATGAGTTGATCTACATATTCATCTTCATGATTGTCCATAAATGAATACATAAAACAATCACTTCCTGATCTATGGTAACTCGAATGAGTAGGATAATGGTTAGGGTCAAAAACCTCTTCTTCTTCAGCAATAAGAGGGGCATGGTGTTTTTGAATAACAAGTTCATATCTCATGATGATCTTTTGCATCATTTAATCCATTTTGCTTACCAAAATGTCAAGCTTCACTTCTAAAAATGTTAGATGTTCCTTCTCTATGTTCTCCCTCGCTTCTTTCAACTTTGACCTTTTGACCAACAAATTAGCTTCCACAGCTATTGCACTATCCTTCATTTCTTCAAGTGTGGTAGGATCCCTTTCTCTCAATTGAAATGCCATTTTAGGATCAAAGGCATCTGGGTAGTGTAAAAGAGCTAAACCGGGTGGTGGTTTGATATTAGTAGGGATTGAATGGTATACTTGATTGAACTTGGCTAAAAATTGTTGCACTGTTTCTCTTGGTTGTCTTTCCAACTAATTATATTCTTCTAAAATTAGAAAATTATTCCTCTTAATCACCCATCTATCAAGGAAACCTTTCACAAAATGACAGAAATAAAAAATGCTTGCCGCTAGTAAGTTCTTAAACCATTTCTTGGCTCCACCTTGCAAAGATAAAGCAAAAATCCTGATACTAACATCATCTTCTTCAACCTCAAAAAGGTCGAGAAAACTTTCAAAATTCTAAATGTGTTTTTCAGCAGTGATGTTACCATATTCTCCATCAAACATGGGAAGATATTTGTAATAGTTTCTAGGGAAATTATGGAGTATAGGAGCTAAGATGATCTCTTGATCTCTTGAGGCTCATCAAGTTGAAGTTGGTCATCATAAGATTCGGAAGGGTCTTGAACAAGATCAAAGGCGTATGGAGAGTTTGTATTCACAACCTTCAAAGGAAAAGAATCAAATGCGGGTATGGGACCTTTTCTCAAATACAATATACTCTAGAAAACCTTCTTGACATTCTGAGAGAAAGAAAAGAAATAATTTACAATAAAGAACATGAAGTCTTCAATGAAAGTCCAATTTGAATCCCTGATCTTCCCATATTGTCCTTTCATTTTTTTGTTGGTAAGGGTCATCCTCGAGTGGAGTCTTTGAATTAAATTTTAAACTGATTTGGAGTCGCCAAGTGAATGATTTCAGCCTTCATATGTGTCTGACCAGTGTCCACCATCAACAAATCAGATCTGATCCTTGTCATTCTTTTCGAGGGAAGATATGATCTCTTGTCTCCTCGGCAATGAAACTAATATGTTATCCTCCACAATGTCCCAGACTGAGAGGAGATCAACGGAGGTAACCATAGACCAACCTTTCAGTTTGGTATCTAACCCTACCAAACCAGAGAGGGCTCTCTTTATTATCATGGCCAATGAATTGACTAGAAAAGGAATAGATTTTAGGCTAGGTATGCTAGGCTCAGATATGTCTTGAAAATTTAGGGTTTGATACTGGATAAGGGAGAAAAACCAGGTAGTTAGGTCAAAGGCTCAAAGGGTTACATCAAAAAAGATATAAAGGAGCAAGGTAGCAATAATTCTGTGATGGATTTAGGGTTTGTCGGTGTAGTGTAGTGTTCAGAAGAAGCTAAAGGTCTTAATGAGCATGAAACATGAATTCATTAAGAAAGAAAGAAAGTAACACGTAATGAATTTTCCATCAAAATAGAGCCTTATGCAAAGAATTCTGTTTATAAACTATAAGGAAAACCATTGAAGAATTGATAAATGAAAATAGAAGATGAATATCTTTCATATAAAGTTATAATAGAGAAAAAAAAACATCACAAACTTACTACACATGAATTCCTAGATAATAGCTGAAAACTGTATCCTTTGATTTCTAGATAATGTCCAAGTACAAGCTACAATAGTTCTCCCCTTTGATGTCCAACCAGTCCTATCACTAAGAAAATGATACATAAAGACCAAAACAACATCTCCACACTCTCAGGGGTCGAATCCATGACTCTACGAACTGCTCCATGAGGTGTTCTAACCAAACCCTAATGTATAGGGAGGTTTAAAACAACTTCTCCATTTAACTTCAACTCTAACCACTCTCATAAATGAGGTAAAATTTACATCAAAACAACTCAACACTACTAATTTCCCACTATTACATCATTTACATACTTAATTACATCATTTACATAGGTAAAAAGTCAACCTAGGTCAAACTGATGAAGAAAATTGCCCTCCTAGAAAAAGCGCAACAAATTTGGAAAAAGTGCAGCGTGGCTAAGGAAAAGCGTAGTGTGAGATTACAAGCCACTTTTGGAGGCCTTCTTGAACTCTAAATTGAGCTCATTGTTGACATAGATTGTCATTGATGTCAATATGGCAATGTTCGAGGAGCCAGAGGGAGCAAACAGAGCTATCGGAGGAGCCAAAGGAAGCAAACAGAGCCATTGGAGGAGCAAAACAGAGATATCAGAGGCATATCAAGAGTATCAAGAGAATTGGAGCCCAAAGGACTATCAGAAGATTTATAGGAGGTGAAAGAGTCAAAAGAGGTGGAAAAACATATATATGTGCAATATACACTATCGGAGGCAGAAAACATGTTTATAGAGGAATACACTATTGGAGGAGGAATATACATATATATCGGAGAAATCATATCATGGGGTTCTACTATGAGCCACTACTCGAAACCCCCAACTACGATATAGATGTGCGATAAGTGTTCTGAAGCATGTTTTTCAGTGTATTTCAGATATTCGGGCTCTAAGCCTTGGCGCATTAAGACTTGCGAATTTGCAACATTTATACATATATATTATATAATTGCGATAAAGCATGTGGACCCACTGAGACATTGCAATATGACTTAATGTTATATCACATCCACCCTATCAGTACTTGCATATCGCAATACACAAAGGGGTAGAACACCTGAAAGCACCGAATGTGATAGATGTTGTGGACCCGATGCAACATTGCAGTTTGATTTATTGTATATTGCATCTGCCTATCGGACCATGTAAAGCGCCGATTGCGATATATGCTGTGGACCTCCAGAAGCTGTGACTGCTGATTACGATTACACTGTGGACCTGATGCTAGTATAGATGTGGGTGTAATGTTTTTGAAGTCCTCCCTTTAGCATTTCGGTCGGTTGTTTTCCATATATTCCTATGTATTTCGAAAATTGTATTGTGCAGGATTTGAAGGCCAAAATGCATAAAAACACACCTGATAGTTCAGGAGGCCTAAACGAAAGCTGATTGCGATTGCAATTGTGATGTAGCATGTGGGGCCGCCTTGCTGGTATAGTCTCTCCGTAAAATGAAAAAGTCCTATGTATGTCTATGATTATTGAAAAAGGAGCACTGTTACAATTTTAACATGGAACATGTTTTCTCTGTGTATTTTCGGTCCTCTCTTATGAATTTACGTGTCCCTGGAGTGTCGGTGAACTCGAAGAGACAGAGGAAGCCAAAATGACATGAAGAGCCAGGAAGCCGAAGAATAAGCCAGTGCAGAGGAAGCCAAAGCAACTCGGGAAATCAAAGAGGCAAGCAAGCACAGAGGAAGCTGAAGTGAGCATTGAGGAAGCTGAAGAGCCAGTGGAAAACATAAACGAACAGTCAGAGGAATCATGAATACTTAAAACAGGAAAAGCAAGGAAAGGACTGCGTGCGAGCGTATAATCAGAGTGAGAGGAAGCCGAAGTTCAGGCAGAGGTAGGAGAGGTAGGAGAAGCAGGAGAACAAGAGTGAAGTAGAATCTCAGCAGGCTTGGGAGTAGAGAACTACAACAAAACAATTTATATCAGGTTAGGGTTGGAGCCCACAGGGTTGGACCCTCAGAACTGAAAGGATTGGAATCCTTGGGAGCTGGTGCTCCTAAGTGTAGAACTATTGCTTCGAAAAAATAGAGTTGGTGCTCTGGAGGTTGGAGCCTCAAAAAAGTCCAAGTTGGTGCTTGGCAAATGATTGCAAACATTTTTATATTGTATCTATTTCATTGCATTGTTTGTGTTAATAAAAGCATTTATTCCAAATATCTATTTATGTGTTCCATATATAAATGTTTTTGTGATAAAAAGAACAATTAAAAAGAAATACTGATTCACCCCCCTTCTTAGTATTTCCAACAATTGGTATCAGAGTGGGCTTCTTCATATTAGCCTAACAACTTGAAGAAGGATTTGTAGTCATGATGAGAAATCATGAAGCGTCAGGAAAACCTCCTCTGTTCGGCGACACCAATTTTGGTTTCTAGAAAAAGAGAATGACCTACTACTTAATGTCCCTTGGACCTGAAGTCTAGTATTTCATTCTAAATGAGTACCCAATTCCTCCTACTCTTCCAACAGATCAAGATGAGAGTAAAGCCTACATTTCAAATGCAAAAGCCTTGAACTCCATCACTAGTGGAATCACTGATTCCGAGTTTACAAAAGTCATGAATTGTAACTCTGCCAAATAAATGTGGTATAAGCTAATTGGCTTATATGATGGGGACTCAAAAGTCAAGAAGGAAAAGTTTCGAACTCATAGAAGGCAATTTGAAAGTCTAAAAATGGAAGATGAAGAATATATTGCATCATACTTTCTCCGAGTAGCTGAAGTGGTCAACTCTCTTAAAGGATTGGACGAAAAGATTGAAGAAAGTACCATTGTTCAAAAGGTCTTAAGATCTCTTCCAGACAAATTTGACTCCAAAATAAGCACCATAGAAGAAGCAAAGGATCTAGATACTCTCAAGATGGATGAACTCCATGGAATCCTCATTGCCTATGAGATGAGAAAAGGTGGTCCAAGCTCCAAAGCTACAACATTCAAGGCTTCACAATCAAAGAAGGGGCAAGAAAGGAATGACTATAGTGATGACTCCGGTTTGGAATCTGAATTGGCACAATTTATACGAAAGATGAAAAAAGGATCTAAGCTAAAAGGTAAGTACCCTCTTATTTGCTTCAAATGTGGAAAAATAGGTCATTATGCTGCAAAATGTCCTCATAAACATGATAATGATGATGAAGGAAATTCTAAAAGAATGGTATACAAAAATAAAGGGACCAATAAGAAGAACTTCTTCTCTAAGCAAGATGAGTCTGATGAGGATGAATTTGTAGTCATCAAAAATAAATTAGATGAGGAAAGTGACCATGATGAAAGCCAAGAAACATTATTCACGGCATTCACAAATGATGATGACTCAGGGCTAGAAGGAAATGTAGATGAACTGTTAAATAGTGCCATTGAAGAAAATAAGAAATTATGGAATAAAATCATTTCTCTCAAGGTGGAAAACGAGGAAACAAGAAGAAGAGAAGATCTCTTGGAAACAAAGCTAAAATAAAAAGAAGAGACTTGCAAAGAACGTGAAGCCGAAATAGTATCTCTGAGGAAAGGAATTGGAGCAAGTGAAAAAGGGTTGGAAAAGCTCTCAAATACTTGAAACTATCCTAAAAACTCAAAAACCTCAACATGACAAGTCTGGAATAGGTTTTAAAGGAGAATCATTAAGCACTAAGAATAGTGCGAAAAGCTATGCTAATGCACTTTCCAGCAACCCAAAAGAAGAAAAAGTATGTCATCAAAGGGGCATCCCAGATCCAAAGAATGAAGAGAGAATAACTCCAAAGAAGAATGTGGATTCGAAGCATGGATATTACAACAGATACAAATCAGCATTCCATCAAAGGCCCATCCCAAATCCAAAGAATGAAGTGGGAGTAATTCCAAGGAAGGAAGTTGACTCAAATCTTCGCTACTACAATAGGTGCAAAACTATCTTTCTTGGGCATTGTTTTCATTGTAAAAAATTTGGTCATCAAGCCAGACATTGCATGGTTCTCAAGAGTGAAACACCAAAGCTAAAGGGTCAAATAATCAAACTATATGGCCCCAAAAGGTAAGGAAAAATAAAAACCTTCAATTTGTTTTATCCCTTGACCAAATTTGATTTGATTTGCTCATTATGCTACAATAATGGACATTATGAACAAAATTGCCCACTCAAAAGTGGAAAAGCAAGTAGTGAGAATCCCAACATGGATAAATGTGGTCTGGCTCTATATGCTCAAAATAATGAAAACGATTGGTTTGTGGATAGTGGGTGCTCTAGACACATGACAGGGGACAAAAGGAAGTTTGTCTCATTGAGTGAAAAGGAAGGAAATGTATCCTTTGTAAGTGGATTTTCCAGAATTTCTAGAAAGGGAACTATTACTCTTATCAATGGAAAAGGAAAAGCCCAAAATGCTCTATTGGTAAACCGGCCCAAACACAAACTCCTGAGTGTTAGCCAGATCTGTGATCAAGGACATAATGTTATATTTAGCACCAAAGACTATGAAATAAGGAACTCTTCCTTAGGGGAACTTGTGGCAGAAGGGGTTAGAACTCCAAACAACATTTATGTTCTAAACAAGATTCAAGAAGATAAATGCTACTTAAGTCGAACAAATGAAAGTTTGCTGTGGCACAAGTGACTTGGACATACAAGCTTTGAGAACTTGATCAATATCAACAAGATTAAACCTGTACGAGACATCCCAAAGATATTCAAACCAAATCAAGGAGTATGTGGTCCATGTCAACATGGAAAGCAAACCAGAACCAACCACAAGACCAAGGAGTTCTCTACATCAAAGCCTTTGGAGATCATCCATGCTGATTTATGTGAACCAACTAGAAATTAGACACTTCAAGGAGAAAGGTACTTTGTTTTAATTGTTGATGACTATACTAGAATGATGTGGATATATTTTATAAAATATAAATCTGAAGCATTTGAGTGTTTTAAGAATATTAAAGCTCTTGTAGAAAATGAAAAGGACTCAAAGATTAAGTGCCTCAGAACATATAGAGGGGGAGAATTCACATTAAAAGAATTTAATGAATTCTGTAAAATACATGGAATTAAAAGAGAATTCTCTGCTGCCAGAACACCCCAACAAAATGGGGTAGTTGAAAGAAGAAATTGAACAGTTCAAGAAATGGAAAGAACAATGCTATTAGCAACAGATTTGTAGCCAAAATTCTAGAGAGAAGCAGTCAGGACAACTATGTATACCTTGAATTGAACTCAATTAAGACCAAATTATGAAAAAACTCCTTATGAACTATGGAAAGGAAGACCTGCTTCAGTAAAGTACTTCAAGATCTTTGGAAGAAAGTGCTTCATAAAAGTCAATGATGGCTCACCGGAAAGTTTGATTCTTGGGCAGATGAAGGGATCTTCCTTGGATACTCTACACGGAGCAAAGCCTGCAAGTGCTACAATAATCAACTAAGGAAAATAGTGGAAAGAATTGATGTAAAGATTGATGAAGATATTCCAGAAGAAGAAATTGAAGAACATGAAGTTGATCCTTTCATTGAAGAAGAAGAACCTGAAAAAGAAGAAATAGATCAAGAAGAAGCCAAGGAAAAAGAACCACCTCATATCCCTTCAAAGATGAAGTTTCTCCAGAAATATCATCCAAAAGAGTAGATTATTGGCAATAGAGATGAAGGGATGAAAACCTGAAGAAGGATGATAAGTACACCAAAGAAAAATGATATTGCTCTTCTATCCATGATAGAACCAGAAACATATACTCAAGCAAGGATCCTCATTGGGTAAAATCCATGGAAGAAGAAATGTCCCAAATTGAGAAGAATGAGACATGGGAGCTGGTACCTTGTCCAAAGGACAAAAACATTGTAGGAAACAAGTGGGTATTCAAAAACAAAATGAATGAAGAGGGACATATCATCAGAAAAAAGGCAAGGCTTTTTTGCAAAGGCTATTCATAGATTGAAGGAATTGACTTTGAAGAAACATTTGCACTAGTAGCTCGTATGGAAGCTATCAAGATGTTCTTAGCATTTTCTTGCTCAAAAGGATTCAAAATCTACCAAATGGATGTAAAATCAACATTTCTAAATGGGGAACTCAAGGAAGAAGTCTACATGGAGCAACTAGAAGGGTATGATCTAATAGAAGGAAAAGACTTAGTCTGTAAGTTGAAAAAGGCGTTATATGGGTTGAGACAAGCTCCCCGAGCTTGGTATGCAAGATTGGATCACTATCTACAACAACAAGGCTTCAAGAAGGGAGTGGCAGGAAGTAATCTTTACATAAAGACGAATGAAGGTAAGTTACTAGTCACACTTGCTTATGTTGATGATCTCATTTTTGCTAGCAATAATGATGAGATGAGCCATGCTTTTTCTCAAAACATGTCAAAAGAGTTCAAGGTGTCAATGATAGGAGAGTTATCTCACGTCCTTGGACTACAAGTATCTCAAACAAGAGCAAGATTGTTTATATCTCAAGCCAAATATCTTAAAGACATGCTTAAAAGATATCGAATGGAACACTGTGCACCCATGAGCACTCCTATGACCACAAATTGCAAATTGAGCAAAAATGATGATTCCCATCCAGTAGATGCAACTCATTATAGGTCAATAATTGGAGCCCTTCTATACTTAACTGCTACGAGACCTGACATAATGCAGGTAGTAAGAATGGTGGGAAGATTTCAATCTGCTCCTAAACAATCCCATTTGTTAGCTATAAAAGGAATTCTCAGATATCTGAAAGGAACTCTTGATTTCGGTCTTTGGTACCCTAAGAGCTCAACACTGACTGTAACTGCATACACTGATGCTGATTGGGCCGGAAGTGTTACAGATGATCGAAAAAGTACTAGTGGAAATGCATTCTTCCTGGGAGACTGTTTAGTATCTTGGCTAAAAAAAAAATAGACATCTATATCATTATCCACAGCCGAAGCCAAGTATATAGCTGCTGCAGACTGTTGTAATCAAATACTATGGACGAATGAAGCTCTAAAAGATGTCAACATAGGTACAGATCAACTAATTACCATCTATTGCGATAACACAAGTGCTATGAGTCTCAGCAAAAATCCAGTGATGCACTCAAAGACCAAGCATATGCCAATCAAGTATCATTTCCTTCGTGAACAAGTAATTGAACAAAACATCATCTTGGAATATATCAATACCAAGGAACAAATAGCTGATATTTTCACAAAACCTCTTCCTTGAGAAGCATTTGAACATCTTCGTCAAACTTTAGCATCACTCAAGTTCAATCATAAATATGTTGGAGGACAGGGGAAGCCATTCGATAGGGGGAGTCCATATGCATTCCTTTGCCATTGATGTCAAAGGGGGAGAGAAGAAGAATATTGCCATCAATAACAAAGGGGGAGATTGTTGACATAGATTTTCATTGATGTCAATATGGAAATATTTGAGGAGTAGAGGGAGCAAACAAAGCTATCGGAGGAGCTAGAGGAAGCAAACAGAGCCATTGGAGGAGCAAAATAGAGCTATCAGAGGCATATCAGGAGTATCGGGAGTGATGGAACCCAAAGAAGGACTACACTATCAGAGGCAGAAAACATATATATTATATATATATATATATATATATTATATATATTATATATTATATATATATATATAATATATATAAGTGTTCTGAAGCATACTTTTCAATGTATTTCAGATATTCGAGCTCTAAGCCTTGTGTTATACGGGAATAGTGTCCACACGGATGCTGCTATTCCCACTAAGATGTGTGTCTATCTTAGAAACAAACAATCAAAGTCTACTGTTGATTCCTTTTATGAAACTAGTGTAAGAACTCTCGACACCACATATCTCCATAATGGTATGATATTGTCCACTTTGGGCCTAAGCCCTCATGGATTTGTTTTTGGGATTTTACCCCCAAAGGGCCTCATACCAATGGAGATATTTGTCCATCCTTATATACCCATGATCCTCCCCACTCCTAGTCAATGTGGGACTTTGGTCGTATACCCAACAATCCTCCCCTCGAACAAAGGACCATCGAGCCTCCCCTCAAACTATTATCCATCCGTCCACTCTCTACCAACCAGGATTCTCCGCTCCAATGCGTTGGAAGCACACGCCTTACATGGAACACCACCTGCCTCGAGAGCTTGCTCTATCCCAGGTCAACTCTTCTTCACCGTGTTGGGATCAGGACACGTCCATGAAGAATCCGGAGCACACCGCCTGTCTAACCGAGCTCATCCACGGATCCCATCGTGATATTATCGGGCCCACCACCTTCGTTCGACATTCCGAGGATTCATCCACTTGGCTAACTTCGGGGCATGGCTCTGATACCACTTGTTGGATTCTGGACACCACATATCTCCACAATGGTATGATATTGTCCACTTTGGGCCTAAGCCCTCATGGATTTGCTTTTGGACTTACTCCAAAAGGCCTCATACCAATGGATGTATTTGTCCATCCTTATATATCCATGATCCTCCCCACTTCTAGTCAATGTGGGACTTTGGTCGTATGCCCAACAAGGATCACATTCTTGCCCGATCAGCTAGAAGGACGATCTGATGTCTCTTTTCCATTGATGAATGAAAGTCATATTTTGAAGCCATTGGAGATTGAGAGAAGGTAACTGGACCTAGTTGAACCAGTCGGAACCACCATTCCAAACGGATAAGGAGCTACTAACCAAGGTCCGGACCGGGTGGTCTCCCCCATGTTGTTGTAGCGATTTTCGAGGCTTCAACAGGACACTAGTGGAATGACTTACTTAGTCTTGGAAAACATCGAGTATGGAAGAAGATGGCAATCTCATGGAGTGGGTATGCGACATTTTGCCACATTTTCATTATGTTTATCATTCGTTGTTTTCTCTGGTTCTAATAGTCAATTTTAATTATTTATCTTTTTGTCCATTATATCATTAACATTCCATGTTTCCCAGGCAAGGTAACATTTTCGGTTGCTTTAGGTGAGTAGCCTATAGGATTAGGATATTCCCAATGAGTTTTGAACATTTATCCAATATGCCTTGTCGATTTAAGATTTTCATTGCAGGTTATCACTTTAATTTTTATCCGGTTTGACATTTGATTGACAACGAAATTCCATGATTTTATAAATTATTTGTATGTTTATTTTTAAAAGTATTTAAGAAATTTGTCTTCAATAGCCACACTTAAAGTAATGGATTTCACACTACTAGGTTTAAGGTTTGGGTTATGTATTTGGTTAAAATTTCACAAGATTTATATCATATCTCAAGTGTCAAGTTTGGGTTATTTATTTGGTCAAAATTCCCCAAGATTTATATCATATCTCAACCTTTCGAAATTCATGCATTCATGCCATTCGAATGTAACACATTACGACAAGAATGAACCCTATTAATCTCACCAACTCTATTACTATGCTTCATGAATCATAATTCAAATGGACTCTGAATTTGGTTCTTTTCCTTGACTAAACAGTATTAAGAAAAATAATCTCATTCAAACTCAACCCGAAGTCATACTCAAATTTTGACATGTGAATAACATTGCCTCGACAACAAGTTTGACACCTAAGTCCTTGCAAGTCAAAGAAGACTGTCCATTTTTTTTTAAATTGATCATATCCTTAAATTGATAGCCCTTGGACTCCTTCATTAAAGAAAAGATCATTATATGATCTTGATAATTGGTCTATCAAAACGTGGATGGGGAGAAATATGAATTGAGTAGAGAAAGAAATTTCCATTTACATTGCCGATAATATTTTGAACTTTTTGGGGCACATCACATGACACTACCATCACCACACCAACATTTTTTGGGTAAAGTTCCACTACAAGAGGCATCCATCGATTCACGTTACTCAACTCGTGACCTCAAACATGATTATTCCTAAACATTTTTCCTAGATGATGATAATGATATATAGGCCTTATAATCATAAAGTATGGATTTTATTTTTTCACCTGTGCTCCACCACCCCCCTCCCAATTCTATATAAGCATCAGTTTCTCTTCCATGCTTCCCTCTAATTACAAAGCTATACCATACCTGAAATCCACGTCTGGATCTTGGTTCTTATGCTTCTCTTCTTCTTTTGAGCTAGGCAAATGGAAAAACATTACCTCCCTACCACCACACATATATAAACAATTTTTCCTACACCATATTTCAAGCTCCACAAGAGGAATACTAAACAATTCTCGAGTTGTTTCTCCCTCTCGAATCACCATAGAAACATATTCATTTGGACCAGATCCATTTTTTATGTCCATGAGATTGGATTCAGAACTGACAAGGTCTTTCAATGATGAGGCATCTCCACATATTGAATGAAAGGGAGGGAGACCTGAATTTCCAAAGCAAAGAAAGGTAGCTCTCTTTCCATTCACATAAGCATATGAAAGGAGAAGCCAGTTTGACCAAACCTGGAGAGCTTTCATCACTCTCTCCTGCAAGGACACCATAATATAAATGTAAAAAAATCACAAAAAGATCCACATAGTCATGATGCTAATTATGAAATTTTATTTTTATGAGTAAAAATTACCAACCACCTTGCTAATTGATGACCAATAAGGGGCTTGATCTTAATACATGATATATTTTCATCATTACTATCCTCAACGTGTTCTATTATTTAGAGTGATATTTCATGAATCCGGAGTCGTGTTTTTCCACATTTAAATTTTTATATCCAACAAATTGGGATCCTGCTACATTTGGCCTCCTATATCTCCCTAGGCTACATGTGTTAAAGAGGGTACAAAACATTGATGATATATTATTTTTCCATAAGTTCTTCTCATTTTTCGGATGAATTCTTTGGAAATTTTATACATGCCAATTATGTGGAAGGAAATAATGTTCCATTATTCTTTTTTATCATCTCTTGTTTATGAGTTAGCATGCTTCTATTGTACTATTTCATTACGACTATGTCATGTAAATATCAAGTTGAGTGGGTTTTACATTTCATTTCCATTATAGTTAACAACTGAATATATAAGTTTTCTGTTAGGTTGAATTATGGTACAACACACTTTGATTTCCACTAGTGCTCTCTTTTCCATATACTATCACAAGTGTACAAATACAAACTCACGTTTATTTTTACTTGGATAAGAAACTAATGACAACTTTGTTGGCATTATGATGCATGTGTTGTACTTGATGGCAACCCACTCATAGAAGAACAACTCACTTATATATAACTAGATGAATCTACAGAAGAGATATCAGATGTGACAGAATACATGGGATGCAGGACAACTCAAATGATAGTTCTCAGTATGACAAGTTAGCTTTGCCATAAAGTCCAAAGGGGGAGATTGTTGGCATTATGATACAAGTGTTGTCCTTAATGGCAAGATGATAGATTATAGTGCAGCAGGTCAGTAGCAAAGAATTGATGATCAGACTACAAAGAGTGAAGAAAGATGAGTATATACGCAGGTTCACTATATACCAAGTCACATACATAGGCAGGTTATATGCAGGTTCACTATGTACCAAGTCACGTATATACGCAGGTTAGCTATATACCAAGTAGGGTATACACGCAGGTTAGCTATATACCAAGTAGGGTATACACACAGGTTATACACGCAGCTTCACTATATACAAAGGAGCGTATACATGCAGGATTGCCGATCAAAAGTCGAATATGCGTATGCACACACTTTCATGCATGGAAAAGCATGTACATGTGGGAAAGCTTATTTTGGATCCGTGGTATTTAGACCTATGATTTTGGACCTTGGTATTGCATCTGAAGTGTTGATCCCAAGTAGTGGGTCCATGGTATTGATTTGTTATGGTTTCGGACCATGGTATTGAGTAAGGCCTGAGACTATAAAAGGAGAAGAAGATCATTAGGCAAGGGAGTGGAGAAAGTCTTGAATATCTGATATAGTATAGATTTAGTATGCAGGATATGGGTTATGATGCATTGCTTGATCTAAGCTAAAAAGGGATCTCACTGGTTGATGGAGAAAAAGATCTAAGGATAGATCGGGATCTAATGGTTTGAAATGAACTATCTCTTTATGGTTAATTATGCTTATTCTAGATCTGTATACTGATGCATGTAATGTTTTGAACTGGGTATAACTTAAGTCTGAAATAGCTGCAAGTCATGATTGAATATTTATAGATCTATATGGAGGTTGGCTTTGGCAAAGGCGCGTATGTACGCGGGTTTGATTCATCATAGTAGCATATACATTATGAAGTATGATGCTTGAATTTGCAGTTAGGTTTGATTGTTATTGTAGAGTTCTGTTGTCTACTCTGTGTTCTGGTGACTGTGTTGTTCATGGTTTCAGTGTTTTAGTGATTCAGAAATTGATGATGCTAGTATTCATTGCTTTGTGCTTCAATGATATTGATGGGTCCAGTATGAAAATTGGATGAAACGTGGCCTTTCAAATGATAGTGTTGTGCTTCAGGAGTATCCAGCCTAAAAATTTATGAAACGTGGTACCTGGAGGAAGAAACATAGGTTGTAGCCTTCTGTAGGTCAGCACCTACATACTAGTACATCAGCTAGTACAAGAGAAAAAGGGGTGATAGCTCCCTTCCAGTGGCAGCTGAAATCAAGTAAAGGTTGGAGCATTTCAGTAGGCTGGCACCTATGTACTAGTAAATGGATTGGCTAGTACAAGAGCTGAGGGGGTTGTAGCTCCCTTCCAGGAGAGTCTGGAGAATGAGAGAAGGTTGTAGCCTTCTGCAGGTAGAAGCCTGTGTACTGGTATAAGACTGCACCAGTACATAAGTATTGTAAAATGAAGTTTCTTATTAAAAGAAGATAGAGATGACCTGCAGCAAGTGGTTTTCACCCACATTAGGTTTCCACCTTATATCATGGTGTTCATGTGTGCTTCTTGTGTGTGATGATCTATTCTATTTTACTACACCTGCTTACTGTTCATATGGTTAATGAAGTTTTGATGCACTTACTAAACATCAACATTTAATGGATTAACTGAATCATAAGTGTTCTGGATATATGCTAGTTTCATTAGACAAAGCTGCTTATACACGCGGGTTCTATTAACTCAAGTAGCGTATATGTATCTAAGTATGGAAATGAAAAAGTTTTATTGATTTGATAATACTGATTCACCCCCCTCTTAGCATTATTTCCAACAATTAGTATCAAAGTAGGTCCTTCGGTAGAAGCTTGATCACTTGAAGGAGATCCATAGATCAATGGGAAATAAGCTTAAGAAGAAAGCGCCTAAGAAGAAGAAGACATCTCAGAAGAACTATGATAGTGGGAGCATGGATTGGGGATTATGTGGAACAAGCACTTCAGATTCAGAATCACTTCAGAATGAAGATGAA
Source organism: Pinus taeda (assembly GCA_000404065.3). NCBI lineage: Eukaryota > Viridiplantae > Streptophyta > Pinopsida > Pinales > Pinaceae > Pinus > Pinus taeda. The sequence continues at coordinate 31,986 of APFE030135473.1, forward strand.
CAAGATATATCAGGTATGAATTTGTTATCCTCTGGTATCCATCCATGTGAAGATGATGAAAGTGATAGCGAAATAACTGATTTTGCTCTTATGGGTGAACAAGAAAGATATCAAAGAGAGGCAGAATTTGAAAGGCTTACAGAAAAAATTAGAGATGAACAAGATCTGCTGAACAAAAGGGAATGTGCCTTCAAAGAAGAATCTACCACACTAAAAGCTCAACTAGAGGAAGGAAACAAGGTAAGGAAGGTATTCAAGGACAAGGTAATTCAATATTAAAAGTTGCAGGATGAAGTGACCTCATTAAGAAATGAAGTCAATTAAAGGAGCACAACAATCAAGAAACTCAGAGGTAGATCCAGTTATTATGAAAGGCTTGAAGCTACGATCCTCTCGCTAAAGGAAGATCTTGAAGAATCAAAGAAGCAGAATAAAGATCTACTCCAAGCTCTTGAAAAATAAGAAAATGAAGTTCTTGAACTAAGACATCAGTTAGAAGAATGAAGAAAAGCTGAAGAAAACATGAAGAAACAATATCATGAAAAGGAAGAGCATCTCCAGGTTGAGGTAAATATTCTAAAAGAAAAATTAGAAGAAAAGGATAAGCTCTTACGATTTCAAGATAGTACTAAGATCTTGGATGATATTCTTAGTAGTCAAATGTCTCTTGCTACCAAAACTGGTCTTGGTTTTCATGAATCTGTTGAAGGAGAATCTAGTTCACAAAGTAAGACAAGGAACTCTAATGCAAAATCTGAAATGCTCCAGAAGGAGATGAGAGGTCAATCCCATCATCAACCAAGGAAAGAAATTCTTCAAAGAAAATCTTTTACTCCTCTAATGAACAATGTTGAATGTTATGTATGTCATAATCTAGGACATGTTGTAGCCAGATGCAGAAGAAGAATGGTTCAAGACCATCAAGCAGAAAGATCATCACGTTCTAGTTACTTTAATGGATATTGTTTTTCTTGCAATATGTTTGGTTAGAAAGCTGTTGATTGCTACAGGAGGAGTATGAAACATGTAAGATGTTATGCATGTAACAAGCTTGGACATACAACAAAGGAATGGAAAAACAAAGTATGGG